>APFE031176067.1:68520-95721 GCA_000404065.3 Pinus taeda
CTCACAAACAGATCACAGATCAATACACCAGTATTTTGACGTGGTTAAAACCCTCAGAGAGGGAAACAGTCCACGCCTGCGCCAACGTGGCTACTACAGGCAATTTATTAATAAAAGAATGAAAATTTACATAAGCTTCTCTCATGCACGGTTAACCTACAAATGACCCTCCATGCGCTTTAAATAGAATTCATGGACCAATCGGGTGTCAAGCCACGGATCAAGTGTCGGTGATACCGAGGAGAGAATGAACCGTCGGATCACTACATATCGTGACCGTCGGATTGTAAGTTACAAAATGTACAACGGTAAAGAAACACACTTTACCTAACTCTAACCTAACTCTATACTAGACCAAGTTGAACTTAACTATTCCTATGTGTCGGAATATCCTAACAATTCCCTGTAACTCAAGCTGATGGACCACCAAAATCTTGATGAGAGAAAAATGGTAAATGTTGTTGAACTGTTGTTCAGGGGTCTTGTTCTGCACAAGGGCAATCATCCTTTCTATGTTTCGGCATATGAACAATGGGATGTTCATCATGCGTACCCGAGTGAAATGCATGAGCAACCTGATATGAAAAGCAGATACACGTGAGAAGCGACCTTCACAACTGAAATACTTCATGATTAATTTCATTAAGGGAGCATATTCATCTTTGAGATATCGGAACGTGAACACTCTCTTGAGCTGCCTCAAGAAACCAGGTTTAATATATGGCTCATAGTGTTGCCGGTCAATCTTCTGCTTCTTATTCCATGGCTCACCAATGTTAGGCATGCTGGTGGCTAGTTAGATAGTTTCTGGTGTAAGAGTAAAGGTGACACCAGGCAAAGTAACTTGATCTCCATGTAAATGCAGTACAAAAAGACGAGCCAACTCACGATGGAATTGAACACTAGCCACCTTCTCACTAAATTCATAGCATGATTGAAACCGAAAGCAGGAAAGGGGAAGAGGGCAGGCCTACAATTCTATGAGGGTGATTGGTTCTTCTCTAACATGTCCGCCATTGTTGTGAGGCCTCCGGGGAGCCTGTTCTTCCTTGGGTGAGTCACTTTGAGTCTCCACCTCATAGTCGGATGAATGATCAGATGACATAATTAATGCTATGAAAACTGCTTGGAGCAATGAATGCTGGTTACAAGACTGTGTTGGACTGCTGTTGTAATATGGTTGAAATCTGTCACCAAGGGAGCAATGTAACAAGGGATTGTTAGGGAGGGGGAAAAAAATGAAGGGATTAGGAGTATTAACTTTTAACATAGTCACAACCTTTCAAACTGCAGCTTGTTCTTCAACCACCATATTCGACTTTGCTATAAGATTTTATGAATGTAATTTGACACAAATGATTTATAGAACTTGGAGAAATATCTTGCAAGAGTTGGATTTGATTTTTTCTTTCTCCAAAACCCATTTTGTAATGTTTTTCATTTTGGCACTTTATCATTTAATGAAACTTCTGTCTTTTGGCTTTCTCACTGACTTTCTTTCTCACTTACTTTCTGAGTTTTGAGCTGATGAACTTGGTTTTTTTTACAGGGATATTGGCGTTGATGTTTGGTAAAGGAAAACCAGAGCTTGCTTTGAAAACTCCATGGCAGAAAAAAATTACATGATTATTACAAAAAATGAGTTCGACAATTTCTTATTCAAAATAGAGTTTTGAACAAGAAATGTCCTCAAATGTGTTTGATGATGAAATTTTGAACTAAGAACCTCTTCGAAAACCATCATCATGGCCCGCGGGCATTATTCGACATGTTTGAAGACCAACCACTAGACCTAGACTCTGAAAATAACTCTTTTTGACGAAAATAGCATAATGACTATGAATGATTGAAATGACCTTTGATGAACGTAGAGAAATTTTGACTAGCCTGGGCAGGTACAAGCATGAGGGAAACAAGAACACCAAACCCTTCCGTCAGACAATGGCATGCTCCCTAGCGAAATGCAATTGAGTGAAACGAGCGAGACACCTAAAAATGAAATGCAGAAAGAGTTTTGATCTCTGATGGAGGAATGACAAGACTGACTCTAACACCTCCAACATCCTAAACATGTTCTAGCACTCCACTCCATTTATATCAGCAAGCAGGCCACCCTCTTGCAGATGAAGCTTGCAGACTAATTGTTCAGAGGCGAAATGAATAGATTTTATTCCCTCCTTTTGATGTGCTACAATTACATTAGGAATCCACCAAAGCTGAGTATAATTTTTTATTATGGGTACATAAATATTCTTCTTCTTTCTTTTGCAAGATGTAGCATACTTTGCTACCTTGTCAATAACACTGGTATTTTTTTCATTGTATCCTTCCCAAAAACATGTTTGTCCTCTAGTTTGTGAACTGTAAATGATGATCTCTTTCCAGGCATCTTCTTCATGGATTTCCTTTTGTTCTTTCTAAAATGTGCCAGCTCAAGTCGAGTATCCTCCCTTCTATCCCAACGATGTGGAATAACTCCTAGAATGGATTCTCGGAACTCCCTCCATTCTAATTCTCCAGGATGTTGATCGTTCAATGCATGAGCATCAAGGTTGTAGTTGTGTTGTGGAAACTGTTGTGATGAATTATGTACGTGGTGTGGTAGATCCTCATTCCTATGCTTCCATCGTTGTATGCTAGAACGCCTAGCAAAGGCATAATAGGCAAAGTGCCTTACTTTGTCTCCACCTTTAGTGCTCGAATCCTCATAGTATTCTTTCTCCTCTGCACTTCTTCGATGACAGCCTGCATTCTTTTCATCGATCACTACTACTTCAAATGGATCCAGGTAAAGATGTGGTTTTATTTCCATCCTTCCCCCCATAGTTACTAGCCCACATCTCGATGCTTCAATGTATAGTTACTGATAGAAATTGTTATCTCTCTGTGAAGAACACCATGTGGAAAGTCATTGTGCACATCAACCTCCATAGTTTCTTGAGGTTGTGGTTAAGTCACACTATTGACTAACCTTTTGTGACAAGAACCAGGATCTGTTTTCTTATTTCCCCTTGTTTATGCACCCGATCAACAAAACCAGTTGCCATTGATACAACCCATCTTCCTGCTACAATACAAACTCTTTCTAGCAGCAAAGATACCTCTGAAATCATGCATCTTTTAGTGAATCCTCCATTCATTCCCTTTACATGAGGCTCCAATAACAGTATTTTCGCATCGTGAGTTGCAACAAGAATTTTACTCCGACCATCACCATTGGGATCTGTTATTAGTGGAGGAGGAAGCATCTCAACTTCATTCTTGAATGGATAATCATCAGCCTGATGAAGCCATGCTTCTCTGAAAGTAAAATCTCCTTCATGTTGCAAAGAGAAATTATGATCAAGGCCGCCAACATAAGGATGCCCAGATCTCTCTTCCTCATGCATTGTCGCTTGGTATTCTACTACTTGTTCTGTAGGCAGTCATTGAAGTGGTCTCTACATATGAATTAAGGCTCTGAATTCTAGCTTCAGTGTTGAAGCCCCCAAAATGCTACTTCCTTGCGCATCCCAAATCTGCAATTCGAAACACATTATTTTCTTCCCTCACCCTGATGAAAAATCAGACGATTTTGTAAATCAAATGCTCCAAAAGGGGCTTAATGGCCATAATTATGTTTAATTGAACGAGCAACATAATAAACGGTTCCAACCACCCAACTACCTTCTCTTAATCTAACAATTGACAATCCTCTAATCATCTAACACATAATTTAATGGCTCAGAGTGATGGCAGGTAGCCTCTAGGAAAATTATTTTCAGAGGGGAACGCCTTACGACAAAAATATATGGTGATGGGGTGTATTGTTAAGTCAGTCCATGATGTGAAGGTCACCGGTTCAAAAATCCGTGGGAAAAATCCAATCATGTTAAGGGCTACTGTGGCACAAGTTAGGTGCATTCCCTAAGTGATTTTATTTTTTGATGACTTAGATGCCCCTAGGTCATGGTTTCTCAAGCCAAAAGCTAAGGCTTAGATGCCCCTAGATCACGGTTTCTCAAGCCAAAAGTTAAGGCTTAGATGCCCCTAGATCACGGTTTCTCAAGCCAAAAGTTAAGGCTTAGATGCCCCTAGATCATGGTTTCTCAAACCAAAAGTTAAATCTATAATCATGTGTAGAGGTCACAAACAACTTGACAAAAAAAAATGATTCATATTGATAAGTATTATATTTCAGAACTTTTATTTTTAATTTAATTAATAGACATATACAATATATTATTATTAATTAGCAACATATCAATATTAAAAATATATATATTAATAAATTATATAAACATCTTAATTATATCTATCATGATTTAATAAAAATTATACTTATATTATATTAAAAATAATAATATGAATTTGTTGGTAAGTTTACTATAAATTTATATCTCTACTATTTAATAAATCTGAAATATAATATAAATCTATTTGATTTTTAATGTTATTCTTTTTTTAATTTATTATTTTAAAATAAACATCCCAGGAATGAAAGATCATTTTCAAAAATACACACTCAAATTAATATAAATCTATTATTATTTTAATATTTTGAAATAAACATCCATTAATAAAAATCATTTTCAAATATGCATAGTACGGATAACACCACTTATATACATTACCATGTCACGCTTTATTTAAAAGCAAAGAATAACATATTCCATTAATAGCTATTTCAGGCATTGATAGAGACATGGTTTATAACCCAAGCAAACTACTTCTGCTGAATCACATGAGGATCTGGGACGACGGAGGATGATATGGACCCCATGTGGAACGACGAAGGATGATATGGACCCACATTCGATAAAAGTACATGACGATGAAATCAAAGGAGAGTTAAATATATATTTTTTTAAATACAAATGTTTAAGGTGTAATTGTAAAAGTAATTGTAGGAGTAGAAGTCTGCCTGAACAGAGTGCGGCAGTGCTGAGGCCAGCAAGCCAAGCAATGCCATAATGAAGAGTGCCATTGGAGTATTCTCTTCCATTGTTGCCTTGCGGGTTACTTGAAACCACGCCTCCTCTATATATATAGAGCGGGCAAGGTGAGCATCCTCACCGAGATGAGTATAAAAGTCAGTATTCTACGCTGTTATATGTTTTATAATAATTTTCAAGAATCCATATTTTCTCTGAATATTTTTTGAGCCGCCTCGTGATTTGAATGGAAGCCTATTCCACGTTCTTCTTTGTGAGGTGGATTATGATAATCAAATTAGTAATTTCCTGGTTACCCATATAGTCGATGCAAAGTCTTTACTACCTCTGCTGTAATGTACCAACTTCCGACTAATGGGGAAGATTCTAACTGGGTAGAGCAGGTCAGGTCAATGTGATGTATTCATTAGAGAAAAGCAATATCGTTAACGTGACATTATGTTTTTGGCAGTCGGTAAGAATCAATTTTTTTGTCACTGTCGATCCGATGTTCAAATGGCGAGGGTGAGAGACCTAGTCCACGCGTAATTGCAGAGACTTGGTGAACAAAGTGATAGCTGGACCACATTTTATGAAGCAAACAACAATCTTTGTCATAGATGACATGAATTTAGTAAGATAGAATTGTCTGTCATTGGAGATATACGACGAAAAAAGTGAAAGCTGGATGCCATTTTAACAGGGCCACCGCATGATGATAATATTCAACATCAAATAATAAAAATCTTCTTTTCGTCCCACTGTAGCTGAGTCTGAAACCTAAGAGGTTAAATATGGGTATTGGAAATCGATTTTGAAAAAGTGGCACTCGAGTCCTAGATTTTAGGCATGGATATATCTTTTAAAAAAATTCTTTATCCCAATGTTTATTATAATATAAATGTTCTTATCTAGTTCTGGTTATTAAGAAACCTCAAGAGTTAACTAGCTTGCTATAAGGCATTAAATGAGGGCAATTCCTATTTCCAACACTATTGAAATATAAATGTTTCTGACATGCAAGGGGAATAGGGGTTGTCTTGCTGCTAACATGCCAAAGTCAACTTTGAAAGAAATATAAATGCAAGGCAACTCTTATTCCCCTAGCATGTCAGACTGCATTTATATTGCAGTAAAGTTGGAAATAGGAATCGCCATTAAATGAGTGGTTACCTGCATGCTCTTTAACTTTATAACACACCCCATTATTTTTCATTTATCTTATTATGCGCGCCGGTGTGTTATAAAATTAAAAGGCATGCAACTAAACAGTCATTTAATGCCATATGACAAACTGATTAACTCTTGACAAAAATCAAAAAACAAAATTAAATTTAAAATCTCTACTAGGTTACAGATTCCCCACGGGCTGCGTTATTTTTTAATCAAACGGAACCTACGTGCAAAAATCCTCAATTAACAAACAAATAAAATGAAGTGTAAATGTCGAAAAGGCGCATACCGGGTTAGATTCTCTGACTCTCACTGGCGACCTTTCTGTCCTTCGATCCCATTATTGACTACTAAATATTGTTATCCACCTCAAACAATGAGGTATTTTAATCCGCAGTAAAAATAAGGTCTTTTAGTCAAGAATGTCAAACTAAATTGTCTAATCGGGAAGGTTTCATGTAGAATGAAAAGAGAGGTAAAAGAAAGGTTTCGGTAACGAGTGTTACGAGCAGCATCGTCAGTGTCGTTTACATGATTAAAAAAAAAAAAGGTGGTGTTTTTTTGTTCTTTTGATTTTACTTGTATATTATGTATTTTTTAATCATTTTTATTATGTTTTATGTATAATATTAATATTAAGGTTACTCCGAAGTATATGAATTTATTGATGGTAGTTTGATAATTTTCAAAAGTGATATTGGTTTTTTTTCTTGCATTTCAAAGTGTTTTTTGGTGACGGAGTAACGTATAAAATTATTTATAATTAATTAAAAGAGTGTTTTTTTGGATTTTAAGGAATAAGTTTTATAATAGGATATTTTCCTTGAATAGAGATGATGAGCTAGTTATCTAATTATGAATGGTTATGATGATTACTAATTAATAGCTAAATTATATTATGTGTTGTTATTTTTGAAAATAAATAAATTATATTTTTATTACTAAAAATTATTTTGAAATTGTTTTAAAAACCATATCAACCACAAGTCACACTGGAATACCAATTAATATTTTCCCCACTAACTTAATGGTGTTTCCCATTGAATGTATCTTAGCAATGTCATCACTAAGTTGTATCTAAAAAGACCATACAAATATCATAAACAATGTTTATCCTCAAATATTCATTTCTCATAAATACATGAGAAATCATATAACCAATGATTTTATGAACACTTCAATAGAAGTTAGCAATGTCACCGGTTGTATCTAAAAAGACCATACAAATATCATAAACAATGTTTATCCTCAAATATTCATTTCTCATAAATACACGAGAAATCATATAACCAATGATTTTATGAACACTTCAATAGAAGTTAAAAAACTAGAGGTCATTCACAACCTTGATGTTATAAACACCTCTTTAAAAATAAAGTAACCAGGGATCATTCTTAATCTCAAAATAAAAAAAAATTAAAAAATCAAAATAATAAATATTATCAATTTAAAGAAATTGAACAAAGAATAAATGAAAGACATATGTATTTTTATAGATTTATTTGTTTATTATTATTTTTTTTCTTACATGTATTACTTAAATGCATTTTTTTCACAATGCATAGTTAACTAGAAAGAACATAAGGAAATTAGAACCACAGCAAAATAAATATGATAGATTGCTGAGAACTTACTTCGTGTTAAAGAATGATAACAATTAATGTTAACAATGTAATTATCTGAATAAATTTAGTTTTACCATTGAGGCAGTGGTGTAACTATAGGGAGTTATGCAACGAAGTCTTTGTATTAAAATGGTGATTGCCCTAGAGGCTTTATGTAACTTGGAGAGTCATGTTTTAACCTGGAGCAATAAGAATTCCAATCCCTTGCCCCATGGAGGTTTCCTTGACACAATGTCAGGGTTTTACCACATAAAGTCCTTTTATTTCTTATTGTGTGATTCAATTTTTATTCTTTATGCATTTATTATTCAATTGAGTGTAAATGGGTTGTGCGATTCAATTTTTATTCTTTATGCATTTCTTATTCAATAAGTGTAAATGGGTTCAACATACCAACTCATTTTTCTTAAACTGTGTGCCCCCTTGCAGAGTCGAGTTTAAAGATGCTAAGGAGTGACCTACATGGTGTTTTCTGTTGAATTTGCCAAGAAATTTGAGTTCTGATCTGAATATTACACTTGAGGGATCAGAGTGTCCGAGCCCAGAGCAGGCTAGAGGAGTCGTGAATCGATTTCTTACTAACTCGGAGAAATTTTTTGGCCTGCTCATGACAGTCGAGACCGTTAAGTCAGGCAAGTGTAGCCCACTAAGAAGCGACTCGTCGAAGGAACGTGCATTCCTAGAGGTTGTGCCATCACATGTCTAAAACCTTGATCCGAGTAAGCTAAGCCACAAAGAAGAGCCTGGGGCCCATGAAACCATCATTTTTTGAATGACCGCCTGAATGCCATATCGCGAGCCACCACTGTAAATTTTTTTGAAGCACATCTAAGCCACACATCACACATAAGGTGACTAGGTGCTACTAGATATTAAAGGAGGATGAAGCTACCACGAGTAGAGCAGCTTGGAGAAGTCGCTATCATGAGTAGAGTCGTCAGTCCAGCTAAGAGATAGAGCCGTCAGGGTTGTACCACGTAAATTCCTTGTATTTCTTATTGTGTGATTCAGTTTCTATTCTTTATGCATTTCTTATTCAATTAAGTGTAAATGGGTTGTGCGATTCAATTTTTATTCTTTATGCATTTCTTATTCATTTCAGTGTAAATGGGTTCAACATACCAACTCTTTTTTCTTAAACTATGTGCCCCTGCACAGAGTCGAGTTTAAAGCTGCTAAGGAGTGACCTAGATGTTGTTTTTTGTTGAACTTGCCAAGAAATTTGAGTTCTGATCTGAAGATTACACTCGAGGGATCACAGAGTCTGAGCCCAAAGCAGGCCAGAGGAGTTGTGAATTGATTTCTTGCTGAATGGGAGAAATTTTTCGGCCTGCTCATGACAGTCGAGACCATTGAGTTAGGCAAGTCTAGCCCACTAAGAAGAGAGTCGTCGAAGGAACGTGCATTCCTAGAGGTTGTGCCATCGCCTATCTAAAACCTTGAGATGAGTAAGCTGAGCCATAAAGAAGAGCTTGGGCCCATGAAACCATCGTTTTTTGAACGACCGCCTGTCTGCCATTGCGCAAGCCACCACTGTTAATTTTTTTGAAACACGTCTGAGCCATGCATCACACATAAGGTGACTAGGTGCTACTAGATGTTAAAGGAGGACGAAGCTACCATGAGTAGAGCAGCCTGGAGAAGTTGTTATCACGAGTAGATTCGTCAATCTAGCCAAGAGATCGAGCTGTCAGGGTTTTACCACGTAAATTCCTTGTATTTCTTATTGTGTGATTCAGTTTCTATTCTTTATGCATTTCTTATTGAATTAAGTGTAAATGGGTTCAACATACCAACTCATTTTCTTAAACTATGTGCCCTCACACAGAGTCGAGTTTAACGCTGCTAAGGAGTGACCTACATGGTGTTTTTTGTTGAACTTTCCAAGAAATTTGAGTTCTGATCTGAAGATTACACTTGAGGGATTAGAGAGTCCGAGCCTAAAGCAGGACAGAGGAGTCGTGAATCGATTTCTTGCTGATTGGGAGAAATTTTTCAGCCTGCTCATGACAGTCGAGATTGTTGAGTCAGGCAAGTCTAGCCCACTAAGAAGAGAGTCGTCGAAGGAACGTGCATTCCTGGAGGTCATGCCATCGCCTATCTAAAACCTTGAGATGAGTAAGTTGAGCCACAAAGAAGAGTCTGGGGCCCATGAAGCCATCACTTTTTGAACGACCGCCTGCTTGCCATCGCACGAGCCGCCATTGTTAATTTTTTTTAAGCACGTCTGAGCCACGCATCACACATAAGGTGACTAGGTGCTACTAGATATTAAAGGAGGATGAAGCTACCACGAGTAGAGTAGCCTAGAGAAACTGCCAGCCAAGAGCGGAGTCGTCATTCCAGCCAAGAGATAGAGCTGCCAGCCAAGAGCGGAGTTGCTATTCTAACTGAGAGATGAGCCCCAACCAAGAGCAGAGCAGCCATTCCCACCAAGAGACAGAGTCACAAGTCAAGAGAGACAACCAAGGAAAGTTGTGTATTTGTAACAAACCTATAGAAATCAAAATCTTGAGTTTTTTTTTGGGCAGTAGAAACAAAAAAAATATTTTCTGAAATTCTGAACTGTTAAACTTTGTTGTTGGGTTTTCAAAGAAGGAAAAGTAGGGTTCTGAGCTGCAAAAAATTATTGAATTGGAGTAGGGATTTTTAATTTTTTTTTTTGAAATCTGAAATTAAAAAAAGAGAAACCCTAGAAACGAGAAGATATTTTTTTTTAAATCACTAATCAGACAAAAATTTGGAAAACCCTAGCTGAAAGCAGAAAGGGTAGAAAAACATTTTGAAGGAATATAGACATTAATAAAGAAATTTTAAAGATCATGTGTAGGAATAAATGGATGAAATGACTAATGCTAAGTTTGAGGTGGAGAATTTCAGTGGTATGAACAATTTTGCATTGTGGAAACTGAAAGGAAGGGATTTGTTGGAGCAACAAGGGTTGCACAAAGCATTAGATGGGGTTAAAAAGAGACTTGCTGACATGAAAAATTTGGATTGGGAGGAATTGGATGCCCGAGCTCTCAGTACCATCAGGTTGTGCCTCGCAAATGAAGTTATGTTCAACATTGTTGAAGAAATATTAGCAACAGGTTTGCGGGTAAAATTGGAAACTGTATAGCCTTCGGATGAAGGAGGGTACTAAAATTGCAAAACATTTAAATGTATTTAATACACTTATTTGCTAGTTGTCATATATGAATGTTAGATTTGAAGAAGAAGATAAATCTATTACCTTCTTGTGTTCCTTCCCCGAGTCTTGGGATCATTTTGTGACTTCTATTAGTTTGAGAGCAACTGAATCTTTGGAATTTGATTATGTTGTGGGAGCTATGTTATTTGAAGAAGTACGGAGGAAGTCTAGCATTGAAACATTCACACCATAAGCTATGGTAGGCAGAAGTCAGTCCAAGGAAAGAGGGGAGAAAGCAAGAATTTCTTCCAAGTCAAAATCAAAAGGCAAGAAGTGTAAATCCAAATGCTAGTACTGCGACAAAATAGGGCATCTTAAGAAAGATTGTTGGAAAAGATAGGAATCCTTTGAAAACCCAAAGAAGGAAGAAAATCAAGTTGAGTCAAGTACGATTCATGAAGTTTTATTTGCTAAATTAGGCATGGTAGATGAAACTTTACCAGTTTGCAATGTCTCAAAATTATGGAAATTGGTTGTTAGATTCTGGTTCTTCTCATCACATGAGTGCGCACAAAAATTGGTTCACTTCATATAAAGATGTGAATGGTAGTTCTATGTTTATGGGTAATAATGTATCTTGGCAGAATATTGGGATGGGAAATCTCATAATTAAAATGTATGATAATACAGTTAGAACATTGACTGATGTTAGACATGTATCTGAGCTAAGAAAGAACTTGATTTCTTTGGGAGTGATGGACTCAGAAGGTTACAAGTTTACACGTCAAAAAGGAGTGTTAAAAGTTTCAAAGGGTGCGTTGGTTGTTATGAAGGCAAAGAAGATCAGAAATATTTACAGACTGAAAGGAAGTACTCAAGTCAGTGAGGCAATGATTGTATCTGATAAGGCAGAAGAAGATACTCTCCTATTGCATCAATAGCTGAGTTGCATGAGCGAGAAGGGTCTTCAAGTACTAATTAATCACAAATTTCTTCCTAATTTGGAGTCTTTGGGTTTGTTTTTTGCAAACATTGTGTTTATGGAAAAGAATGTAACATAAATTTAAAACTAGAAGTCATAATAGTAAATGAATTTTGGACTATATTCATTTTTATCTTTGGGACCATCTCCTACTATATGTTATGGAGGTGCACTATACTTCTTAACATTTATTGATGATTAATCTAGGAAGGTCTGGGTCTATATGTTGAAAAGAAAAGCTGTTGTATCTAATGTTTTTAAACAATTTAAAGATATGGTGGAAAAGAAAACAGGAAAATCAATTAAATGTTTAAGAACTGACAATGGCGGTGAATTTAATTCCTTGGAATTTTAACAATATTATAAGAATGAAGGGATTGTTAGACATAAAAATGTTATCTATACTCCTCAAAAAAATGGTGTTGTTCAACGTATGAATCAGAATCTTATGGAGAGAGCCAGAAACATGATCAACAATGCTAACCTGTAGAAAGAGTTGTGGGCAGAAGCAATATGTATTGCTTGTTATTTGGTAAACAGATCATCTTCAGTTGCCATTAATTGTAAAATTCCTGAAGAAGTTTGGTCGGGCCAATCTTGTGATTATTCACATCTAAGAATTTTGTGTTGTGATGTGTATGCTCTTGTTCCTAAGAATAAACATTCTAAGCGAGACCCAAAAGAAAATGTTATGTCTTTGTTGGGTATGACTATGCGGTGAAAGGATACAAGTTGTGGCATCCTTCCTCACCTAAGATAGTCATTAGTAGAGATGTAACATTTGATGAATCTTCTCTTCTAAAATCATATGTTGTAAAAGTTGAACAAGAATAGGTATCACTGAATCAACAAATTTAGTTGGAGGCTAAACCTTTTTCGGAAAGTCGAAAGGAAGGAGAGACTTATGAAGGAAAAGGTAAAGAAGATTAAAAGGAAACTGTAGAGGTTCAAAAAACGGTCCAACAACCAGTCACTCTAAGGATATCTACAAGAGAAAGAAGAACACCCAAAAGCAAGGAAAATTTTAGGGGCTAATATTTGTAGGCAGGCTAATTTTCCATGACTTTTCAAAAGGAAAGATTCACCAATTTCCAATATTTTATAGATACATTTATAATTTGCATATTATAGAGACAAAAATATCACTAGACATTTTAAACCTTAAGATAGAATTACATCCTTAAAATTTTCCCTATTATACCAAAGGTATGAAGGTTCTACTTCATCTATTGCATTGATTATTGAAGATGGGGAATGTAACACGCTCCTCCCATATCTACCCAAGCAACTGGGCAACTGAGGTAAACATGTGACGAGAGGATACTATGATAAGGCTCAACCTCATAAGTAACCTTAAGGGAATGGAGTTGACAAAACAAGACTTTGCATACCTCCCTCAGGTGCTTCGGGACCCCTAGGAGCTAATCCACCACTCCAAGTGCCCAATCCCTAAGTTAACCTAGCATTTCAATGAATTAAACCCACAATCGCTCCAATGACAAGGCATGCATGTGAATGGAACCCTAAATTTTCTCCCACAATGCCTACACGGGAGAGAATATAGTCTTTTTCAGCTAATTATCTGCTAGAGACTGCAAGATTTAAGCCACTTTTTCAGGGCTAGTTTCCAAACCAATGCCTAGAACTTGATGAGAATTTCGAGGACAATATATCAATCCCAACACAAAACTTGATCAAAGGATTGACCTAACCAATCCTAACAATGACAAACATTTTGTCAAACACTTAGTAAATATGCAACCTACGGGTGTAAATAAAAGATCTAAACATAGGGGTCTAATACTTATTTGAGGTTCACCATGAAGCATTATTTCATTATCACTTTAACGACCATTCAATCCATTAGGTCATATATACATTGTTCATTCATTTACAAGTAAAAACATGATGAGAGCCATACATAGTTGTTGTCATAAAGCATATACATATTCCAAGCATGAATGTGGGACTCAAATCAAAAGAATAAACCATGGAATACCGAGGCTAAACCAGCTCACCCTCATCATTAGAAACTAGGCTTTACCATAATCGATCCTAGATCACTAGGCCACTGCAATAAACATATCATAATAGACTTTACCGTGATATCCACCCGATCATTAAGCCAAACAAGCATGGGTGCCATTAGATTTCTCCACCTCCACCATGAGGAGTTTTCTTATCTCCTAGTCTATCTAGCTTTACCACAATCCAAAATCAGATCACTAGGCTCTAAACCAAGACCCCAATATCTCAAGCTTTACCACAATCCACACTGGATCACTAGGCCCTAAACTGAGAGCCACTCTCCAGGCTTTACCATATATCTCAACCCAGGATTACTAGGCCCAACGGAGAGCAAACCACCTCTTGTCTTTACCGTATATCCTACCATTCACCAGAAAGGATTCCTAGGTCATTTGAGGCAACATAAAATCTGGCTTTACTGCAACCCATAGTCTCATTAAGGGGTTACTAAGCCATGTGTTCTATCATTTCAAAGATCCACCTCACTCAGATTCGAATCCATCCGAAAATCAAACTTAGCCAAACATGAGAACCCCATCACACCATGACTATCCAGAAATGGAAAGGCTAGGCTGAAAACATTGTTACACCTAGAAAACCCATGCGATAATAGAAAAAGAACCACATGCAATACCATGCATGCCAAATCTAGCAAGGAAATCACACGTGGAAAGCGATACCTGCAGAGTACCATGTCGTAGTTACTTTATCCTGATCTTCCTTGCTTGCTACTTCCTTCTTCTTTCCTTATTTTCCTTTCTTGATCCCATGAATAACCATAGAAAAAGCTTTAGCCAAGAGATTACACTGACTAAGAGCTTTCCAACTGATCTTCAGAAGCCTTTTTATAATTAGGCCTCTATTTTCTTCATTTTCCATTATTTTCCTTCATTTTCCTCCTCACATGCAACATGTGACCTTTTACCTTCCTTTTATCCTAATTTCCATTATTTTCATAAATAAATGTGCCAAAAATTCCATCTTGCCTTTCCAAAGCCTTAGCCATTGCCTTTACCAATTTCCTTAGCCATAAACAACCAAATGAATACCCCCTAAGATGAATTTCCCAACATTCAACTGGAATACTTGTCCCATCAACCATGGTTATTATTTTTTCCTTTATTAACTTTTATTACATGAACTTTTCACTAGGGTTGTTACGAAAACCTCCCCCTTGGGGGAACACCCTCGTCGGTGTTCAATGACACCTATAACCAACAAAATTGTTGAAACAAAACATACTGCCCATGGAGTTTTATAACATAGCTTGTTGCAATATTTACAATGAGAATTTGCTAAAACATAATAACATGACCGGATAACAACCATACCGTATACTGGAGATTTATAAAACAACTCATTATAGTATTTACAATAACCACATATAGACATATGCACATTTGCTAAATCGACAAATAAAGGATATGATGCGTGCATCCACAACAGGGGAATCCAAAGGCTCACACCTCCACCCTCAAAGTAATACCAGGATTCACCTCCTTCCCAGGAAGTCTAGAATCCACTGCCACAGACAAATTTGCATCCAATGTCCAACGCTACAATCCTATGTCACTTGTCCTCTCAGCGAACGGTTACCAACTCATTGTTCTGGGGCGCACTCCCAATGTGCATATGATTCCATTTGGTAATGCTAATGACCAAAAACAAATATATTTATGATCTTCCCTTCACTACTATACAGTCCCTCCAGAAATCGGGTCACCCCCCCTTCCGTGTCGTCACTCACCTTCCAATTTCCCCGGAATCCCCTGACCTAGACGATCCATCCCTTGGCAAGGCTTACTCATATTGAAAGATACAAAACCAAGGCATATACCTGCCTCAAAACCATCATACCAGTCATAGCATTCTCATGGAAACCAATGGACAATATTGGGTACCAGTGTCCCACAATGGCCCTGCTCCTAAGTACTCTACTAACATATTGTTGCATGTTCCAATTTATTTAACTATTATTGCCAATTCTTGTAGTCAATTTCAGCCACCCAACCGGGCATGTTCATGCTTCTTGTATCAAGCACATAACTTCCATTAGATTTAAAATAAATTGAAATAACCTCAAGTGGTACCTCATTCGTAACTCGTCAATAAGGTATACTTGCAATCCTATTTACTTCCTGTCACAACAAGTCAAACTAGCATCTTTGACCAAATCATCATGTGTAAACATATCACATCAGGTTAGCTCAAAGAACAACCATCATAGATCAACATCATAAATCACATGTAACCATCATAAACCATAATCATATATCACATGTAACTATCATATACCATAGTCATAAATCATATGCTTAATAAAACGTAAATAAAATGATGATACTGATCCTGTCATTAATCCTTAGCTTCTACCTTTGTCTTTATTTCGTACGCACTCCAGATCAAGTGCCACACCCGAAAAACACCCAGTTTTCTTTTCCTCAATCATGTGCATCACACACATATAACTACACACGTCATACAACACCATGGAATACATGCATCTACACCAGTACCATATGTACCACATGTACACTGCAACTACCTGCACAATGCGTGCACAACATCACATGTACACGACACCACCTGCACAATGTGTACACAATGCCACATGTACACTGAACCACTGTACAATGTGTACACAATACCATATGTACACAGTACCACACACACGACATGTACGTGACACCATATGTACACAATGCTACATGCACAACATGTACTCAACACCATGGTACATAACACCACTTATACAACATGTACACATCACTATATGCACACAACTCCACTTGTACAATCATACACAAAACACCACATGTACAAGATGCATGTAACACCACTTGTACATAGCACTGCATATCCAACATGTACATAGCATCATTTGTACACAACACTACATATGCAATATCCGCACAACACTACATGCACATAACATCACATATGCAACATGTGCACAACAATAGTACCATACATCCAAAACCACACTGTCTTTTCCAAGCAACTTTGCTTCCAGCGTCTTATCCATGCTTGTCCCAACATGTCGCAGACCACACTGCTTTCATTTCGTTGTTGTATCCCTCAGTATAACATGTTGATAATATATACATAATATAATCACACAATATCAACTCAGAACCATATGCTAATGACCTTGTATATTTTTCATGACTAGTCTTCTCAATTGATTCCTCGTAAGACCAAGAACCTCTTCATGCCATTCGCCTACGTAAGAAATTATTCCTCCACAAGAATGATCCCTGAAAACCCTATCAGACAATGAAATAGATACATATATAATCATTAGCATAATACAATCATCATTCTTTCAGACAACGACATACATATATACATGTAGACATATATAAACATAAGCATAATCATGATCATAACATAATTACCAAATAACATAAGGTTTAGGTTAAGAGAACTTCCTTTATCCATGTACACCGTGGACAACATTGAGAACAATCATTCCCAACATAGGCAAGTAATATGACACCTTAGATTCATTTACTTTACCTTTCTAGTTACCTTTCACATGTCTGTACTACCACGGTCCATTTACCACTATGGACCAACCAGTCCAACCGATTGGCATAGTCTTATCTTCCGTTGCGCTTACTCCTGCTCAAAGGTTCATCTGAGTCTTAAATTACATGTTGGGTACCACACATCTCTTCCTGAGTTCCATTAAATTTCCCCTTTCCCAACCAATTCCCAAGACTCAAAACATAAAAGGAAAGACAAGAAACAAACAAGAAGAAAACATGAAAACCAGTAGCAATACAACACCACAAACAAAGTGGCATGTTCATGCACTAGACATAACAAAACTTCAAATCAAGGGCAAGAAAACATCAAAAGATTAAAAGAACAAGAATCATGACAGACACCGTGACTCAATCCCCATGGTTCCTAGCGCTTCCAAAGGAAATATCAACCCGAGCCTTCTTCAATATCTCATGGTAATATCTTTTCCATGCAATTCCATGCACCATATTTCCATGAACACATAACTGTTAGTGCATAATTAAACATAAAAACATAGTAGTTACCTTACCTTGTTGTGCCAAACATGTTGCTTGTAGCTGAATGCGTCCATGCCATCTCTCAAGGGACTCCAATCCCCTTGAAAAATCTACCTATAACTAGAGACTAGCTAATATACCTGTGAAATACATGTCCATGAATATATCACATATCCACATAATTTCAGAAAAATCAAGGTTAAGAAGGTTTCTGTGTGCAAAGCACTCATTCGTTTGGAATTAGGTTTCCAAACATAGCCCAAGGAATTCTTTCCCAATTCCTTTCTTTTACCTTTTTACCTTGTTGCAATCGAGGCTTAGTTATATAAACACATCAACCATTACCTTGTGACGCTAATACCAAGTATTTTCCCTGCAACTGCTGACACATGTCAACCACATGTTCCAAATATAGAGACAACAATATTATCAATTTGAAATAAACCTCTACGAAGACTAACAATCATGTAATAATCCATAGTCAACTCATAGTCATTAGACATAATTCTACAATTGTCACCTACTACACTCAAGTACATATCAATTGCCTCCAGACATATGTATAAGTACAACCATCTTAAAACAGGATCATTTGAATCTGTACTCATATTACGCAATTCAACAAACATTCAACCAACTTTCAACGATACCATGTTAAATAAATCAACTAGACAACATAATCAAACAGTTAAGTACCAAATATATGACATAAGAAAACTCATACCTTAATGTATCTAAGGGGAGGCGATCTTTTTTGCACAATCAATCCATGTTAGCACAATACAAATTCACAACATATCCAATCAAACATAAATAATGATGTCCATAACATTAACTAACTAACATGTTCACATCACAAGGTCATAAGCATTTGTTGTTCATGCATAACAATCACATATGTACGATCAATCTATATTAGTACAATACCATGTCACAAATATGTCGGCTCATACTTGAATATTGCAACCATAACCATATGCATAGTTCAAACTAGGTTAACACAATACATATAACATCAAGATCTTCAATGCAATGAACATAACCATCACACATATGACCAATCTAAATTACAACATCAAGATCTCAATGAAATAACGCTAATCATCAAGTTAATAGCATATAAAAACAATAAGCTATATATCATTCTCATCAACAACATATAACCTAATCATCAAGTTATCTAAGATAGAACAACAATATAAATGCATACAACCACAGGTTACCATCATTCTTGATTATTCAACTCATGTGCATATGACTATGCTAATAAACTATGATCTATCATGTACTTAACCATAACACCAAAATACATGTACTAATACCTAATGTATATAACCCTAATGCATATAATAATCCTTAACCTAGATACCTTCATGCCCAACATACAAACCTGTATGACGACATGCTCCTGCGTCAAGGTCCAACGCTGCAACTTCACTTTGATGATCTGCATCTCCTGCTTTACCTCCTTCAACACATTAGCATAATAACATACCAATAGCACCATGATGACCTAAATTGCACACCATGACTTCACAAGACATGTTTGACTTACTATTCATGCATAACTATAACCAATACCATACATGCATAACGACTGAATATAGGCATATAACACATGAGTACAAAACCATATACATATCCTTCTAGCTAGAGTCTAGTCATCAATGCATGACCATATCAGCTTCACAAACCATGATGCATGCATGAAAACAACCATTACTCCACTATACAAATTGCCACATGCAACCACCAAGATGCATACGAAATGCATAATCAACTACACATACGCATGAACACATGTAGTCGAGCATGAGCAATCAATACTTGTAACCAAGCTACAATACTGATACATGTAATCAAACATACAAGAATGCAACCTAACATACAAGGTTGTAATTAAGCGACATAAAATAACACGTAAGTGACATATAACAATATATAACCAATCATATACTCATGATGATGCATTCCACAAAATCAGCATCAAGTTCTTCATGACAACCTTACTACAACCATGATTAAAATTATGTAATGCAACAAGCACATGGAATGCAAGTGTAAGAGACACACATGCAACTGACATGCATGCATGACCAACACACACTGCCCATCTAGTCCTAGGGGTGAACCATGCTCTAATACCACTTTGTAACACCCTCCTCCCACATCTACCCAAGAAACCGGCCAGTTGGGGTAAACATGCGATGTGAGGCTACTATGATAAGACTCAACCTCCTAGTTAACCTTAAGGAAATGGAGTTGACAAACCAAGACCCTACATACCTCCCTCAGGTGCTTCAGGACCTCCAGGAGCTAATCCACCACTCCAGGTACCCAACCCCCGAGTTAACCTAGAATTTCAATAAATTAAACCCACAATTGCTCCCATGACAAGGAATTCATGTGACTGGAACCCTATAGTCACTCCCACAATGCCTACAAGGGAGAGACTGTAGAGTGTTTTAGCCAGTTTTGTGCAAGAGACTGCGATATTTAAGCACTTTTTCAGGGCTAGTCTCTAAATCAATGCCTAGAAGTTGATGAGACTTTCCAAGACAATAAATGACACCAAGGCAAATCCTGTAACATAAAACTTGATCAAGGGCTTGACCTAACCAAGCCTAACCATGACGAACATTTTTTCGAACACTTAGTAAATATGTAACCTACAGGTGTAAATAACAAATCTGAGCATAGGGGTCTCATACTTATCTGTGGTTCACCATGAAGCATTGTTTCCTTATCACTTTAACTGTCATTCCATCCATTAGGTCATAGATAAATTGTTCATTCATTTACAAGTGAAAACATGATGAGAGCCATACATATTTGTTGTCATAAAACATATACATAACCCACATAATAGGGACAAAACTATCAATGAAATCAAAACCATATACACCACATATAATCCATCATAATGCTCATAGAAATACAAGGAGAAATAACCTTTCATTAATGATCCAAAATCCAAATCTGGGATGGGACTTCCACATTCCACCTGACTGTAGAATGGCTGAGCCAAATCTCTCTTCATCCATTCATCCCCGTGCCATATTCCAATCATGAATGTGGGAATCAAACCAAAAGAACCAACCAAGGCATACCGAGGCTAAACCACCTCACCATCATCAATAGAAACCATCTTGGAACACTAGGACAACATAATAAACATATCATAACATGCTTTACATGATCTCCACCCAATCACTAGGCCATACAACCATGGATGCCACCAGATTTCTCCACCTACACAATGAGGAATTTTCCTTTCTCTTAGTCTCTAAGGCTTTACAACAATCCAAACCTGGATCGCTAGGTCCTAAATCGAGACCCCAACCTCTCAAGTTTTACCACAATCCACACTGAATTACTAGGCCCTAAACTAAGACCCACTCTCTAGGCTTTACCACATATCCTAACCCATGATTACTAGGCCCAATGGAGAGAAACCCACCTATAGGATTTACCATATATCCTGCCATTCACCGACAAAGATTCCTATGAAATATGAGGCAACACGAAATCCGTCTTTACCACAACCCACAATGTGGTTAAGGGGTTACTATGCCATGTGTTCTATCATTTTGGTTATCCACCTCACTTAGCTTCGAATCAATATCGCAATCTAGCTCAACCAAAACATGAAAACCCCATCGCACCATGGAAATTTGGAAATGGCAAGGCTAGACTAAGAGCAATGTTACACCTAGCAAAACCCATGCCATAACAATAAAAGAACCACATGAAATACCATGCATGCCAAATCTAGAAAGGAAATCACACATGCAAAGCGATACCTGCAGAGAACCATTTGGTAGCTGCTTGATTCTCTTATTCCTTGCTTGCTCCTTCCTTATTCTTGCCTTCTTTTCCTTTCTTGATCCCATGCATAACCATATAAAAAGGTTGAGTCAAGAGCTTACACTGACTAAGAACTTGCCAACTGATCCTCATAAGCCTTTTTATTAATGAGGCCTCTATTTTCTTCTTTTCTCCATTATTTTCCTTCATTTTTCTCCTCACATGCAACATGTGACCTTTCACCTTCCTTTTCTCCTAATTTCCATTATTTTCATAAATAAATGTGCCAAAAATTCCATCTTTCCTTTCCAAATCCATAGCCATTGCCTTTTCCAATTTCCTTAGCCATAAACAACCAAACGAACGCCCCTTAGGATGTCTTTCCCAACATTCAGCTTGGAATACGTGTCTTATCAACCGTGCTTATTATTTTTCCTTTATTAACTTTTATTACAGGAAACTTTCATCAGGGCTTTTACAGGGAATATTCTTGTTATAAGGAAGCAGTGGGTGATGCGGATAGCAAAAAGTGGAAAAAGGATATGGAAAAAGAAATGTAATCCTTAGCCAAGTAAAAAACCTGGGATCTTGTAGAACTCCCTGAACTATGTTGGCACTAATTGCATTACGTGATCTTGAGTTAGAATAGTTATATGTTAAAACGACTTTTCTTCATGGATATTTGGATGAATAAATTTATATGGAACAACTAGAACGTTTTGTACAAGGTTTCAACAAAAGATTAGGTTGCAAGCTCATGAAATCATTGTATGGCTTGAGGCAGTCTCCCAGGTAGTGGTACAAGAAGTTTGACTGCTTCATGGTGAGACAAAATTTTACTAGAAGTGAGTATAATCATTGGGTGTATTTTAAGAGTTTCAATGTCATATTCATTATCTTCGTCTTGTATGTTGATTATATGCTTATTGCAAGAAAAAGAATGGAAGAGATCAATAGGTTAAATGCGTAGTTTTTTAGGATGTTTAATATGAAGGATCTTGGAGTGGAAAAATATATCTTGGGCATGGAGATACACAGAGACAGGAAAAATCAAAAACTCTGGTTATCACAACAAAAGCATGTGGAGAAAGTACTTGAAAAGTTCAGTATGAATAATGTGAAACATGTTAATGTTCCATTAGCTTCCCATTTTAAGATTTATTTGGGTTTGAGTTCTAGAACTGATGAAGAAAAGAAGTATATGTCTTGTGTACCATATGCAAATGTGGTAGGAAACTTAATGTATGCAATGGTCTCTACAAGACTTGACATTTCACATGCAGTTGGAGTTGTCAGCGGGTTCATGGAAAATCCATGACAAGAACAATGGCGAGTAGTGAAATGGGTGCTTCGATATTTCAGAGGCACAAGTGACCATTGTATCATCTTCAATGGTAGTGAAGGTTTAGTCTGCAGATATGTGGATGCTGATTGTGCAAGTGATTTGGACCAGAGGAGATCTACTATAGGATATGTCTTTACTCTTGTAGGTGGAGAAATTAGCTAGATGTCAAAGCCTCAAGAAATAATTTCTTTGTACACTACTGAAGCTGAGTATATAGTGGCTTCAGATGCCTGTAAAGAGGTAATCTAGTTGAAAGGTATACTTGATCAGAATGGAAGGACACAGGAGAAAGTGAATGTATTTTGTGATAGTCATAGTCTTATTCATTTGACTACAAATCCAACTTATCACAACAAGACTAAGCACATTGATGTAAGGTACCATTTTGTAAGACATGTGATCGATGGCAGAAAAGTAGCTCTCAAGAAGGTTCATACACAAGAGAATCGTGAAAACATGTTCACAAAGCCAGTTTTAGTAAAGAAGTTGTGATGGAGTTTGGCTTCTCTTAGCTTGTAGAGGAGATGATGAATGGGCACGGGCAAGGGATTAGGAAAATTATTGTCAAGGTGGAGATTGTTAAAGAATGACAACAATTAATGTTAACAATGTAAGTAAATTTAGTTTTATTGTTTAGGCAGTTGTGTAACTATAGGGAGTTACATTAGGGGATTTTTGAGGTCTAAAATGGGCCTTCTAAGAAAAAGGTACAACCAAAATAACCTTTATAAGAATCAATAGGATTCAAGATGATGATGTAAACCATGGGGGATGATTCACCATTTTTGGAGTAAAAAAGTAAAAATATAAAAAAATAATAAAATAATAAAACTAATTTTTCAACTCGTATTTTAAACTTATCTCCCTAAGGTTTTACTCAAATTTTGAGCGGGAGTACTTGTTGGATGAAAAATTTAATTCCTCATCCAAGGAGTACCCATGTTGCATACTTTTGATGGACCCTACTACACAAAAAATGGGAAATACATGAAAAAACGTGATTACAATCACGTTTTTCATGTATTTTTCATTTTTCTTGTAGCAGGGTCCATCGAAAGTATGCAACATGGGTACTCCTTGGATGAGGAATCAAATTATGCATCCAATGAGCGTTGCCACTTGAAATTTGAGTAAAAAAAATAGGAAGATAAGTTGAAAATATGAGTTGAAAAAATGGGTTTTTCTTTTTTCCTTCTAAAATTTGATGATGTAATCAAATCTTATTTTATTATTTCCACTATTATTCTATAGTTTCCTTAGGAGGCCCATTTTGGACCTCAAAACTCCTATACTGTGTAAGAAAATATTTGTATTAAAATGGTGATTTCCCGAGAGACTTGATGTAACTTGGGGAGTCATATTTTGACCTGGAGAAATAAGAATTCCAATCCCTTGCCTCGTGGAGGTTTTTGTTGGACACCTAATCCTAAATGGGTTAGTGTGGAAGCCGAATGGACAAAGCAGTCCAAGGGACCTTGGGATGTGAATCCCAACGGTCACCAAATGTACTATTAATGTATATCAAATTGTTAATAAAATGGAATTGCATGATTTATCATTTATATCTTTCTCGCTCCCCATGTGTGTTTAACATGGTATCAAAGCCATGATGCGTGACCTGTTTTCCCTGAGCAACTGGTCTGAGTTGCCTTGAATAGTGCTGACTAGAGCTGGCCTAGTCTTCTGTAACGCTCCATTAATTCTGCCATCCCTGCGCTGTACCTGCGCTCTTCTCCATATTCAATTACCTGCTTCATACGCTGCCATACTGCTACGTAACCTGTGCCCTGCTCTTCTGAAGCGCTGTACTGTCCAGCGCTGCCCTTATTGTTCTGACATAACCCCTCTGCCTTATTCCAGCGCTGCCTCTGCTGCAAACCCACTATTGAAACGTTGAATGATGGCCTGACATCCTGCCATCCATAACCCACGTGTACCAAATCTCTGCGTGAAAGATTGTGAAGGATTGAACGCTGGTCTGGTATATCTCAGTTACGTTATTTTACTCCAGGTTTGCGTTATGGTTTGATTTTGAGACGTGGATTCAACGCCTACCTCTGCTCCAGTGTGTAGAGCTCCATTGTTGAGGGTGTAGCTGGATTGTTGAAAATGCTTGCCTGATAGAAGGCAGTACTGCACGCCGTGCACAGGCCATGGAAGAGTTTGTTGAAGAGAATCGAGTAAGTAGCGTACAAATGGTTAATTCCTTCCTTTTTTCAGTCTATCAAAGAGCGGAAGCGCACCTTGGATTCCCCCTCTTTTGCAAGCAACACAAATCATAATATCATACGTAAAGGCACCTAGTTTGCATCCCAGATTAACCATAGACTAAAACCATTCAGTTGCTTCTGGAAGTTGATTCCTGTTACAAAGTTCTTTTAAAACAACATTATAGCAGAAGGAATCTTGAGGAGGGTCTTTCATCATCTCAGAAATCCCCTGTGCCTTATCAATCTGGTTGTTTTGACATTACCTTTGTATAAGTGGATGATATGTTGACATTTTGGGAGCACAATCAACAGTGGCCATCTTTTTCAATATCTTTAAGGCTGTATTGACATGATTCTTTTCACAGAAAGTTGCAATAAGCCTTTCGTAAGCTCCTCTTCTAACATAAAGCTTCAGCTTGTCAAAAATTTCCATGAGTTTATCCAGCATATCTGAATCATTGTGCCAGCCCGCAGTGAACGAAAATGTCTTGGAAAAGTTATCGCAACGCGCACCTGATCTTTCTAGAAAAACCCTCTGCAGGGTTTCAAAGTCCTTAGAACGGCCGAGAATATCGACAAGTTTGTCATAAGTTGAAATGTTATGTTAAAAGCCTGGTTGTGTTTCGGCCCATTATTTTCAACGTGCAACATGAACGTAATTCCGCTGTCAACGTATTTGCCAATAAAATGGTAACGTATTTGATACGCTTATAAACAATTCAAATACCAGAATCCAGGCTTTGAAATATTTGCATATCACCGGTTCGATAGAGTATACACTGTGCGATTTAGTCATTTCGGCAGGCAGTGAATGTGCTTTTGGATAACATCCGAAGCATTGAACGGGCGGTTGAGTTTGCATCCCGTGTTGAGGAGGATGCAGTTTGGAGTCAAGTTGCAAAGGCACAACTCAGGGAAGGATTGGTCAGTGATGCTATTGAATCATTTATTCGTGCTGATGATGCTACACAGTTCCTTGATGTGATAAGGGCGGCTGAGATAGCTGGTGTGTATCATGACTTAGTCAAATACCTATTAACTGTTGATGCGTGGCTCATATATAAGAAGACCGTCCGTTGCATGACTATGCATACGTATATTTGTTTTGTAAGTTGGTTTTTTTGTTGAAGCCATTATATGCGTTGGTAAATAGCGTTGAACGCCATATTAAATTCCTTGCCATAGTATGTTGAATTTTGGATAAGTGCAGTGCCCTTTTGGAAAGGCTGTGATATATAATATATGATGGGCATCAGCTGAGAGATAAACTTATTTTTGTGCTAATTCCCAGAAGCTGAGCTGGGAATTTTCTCTGCTATTGACCGTGAATAAGCAGGCCAGAGCTGAAGGTCTTCCAAATGCATAAGAGTGCAGTATGCCAACAAGTGTTTGACAGAAACTCTCACTGAGTTTTTCTTCAGTCCCAGTCGATAATGACTTCTATTGCTGGCGCAGGAACCATTATCGAATTAGTGGTGCGGATTTCTGTAGCAGAGTAAGAGGCTTGTCACTCTTGGTATACTTATTAGTCCATTGGTCACACGTATCCAGGCTGATGTTATGTCTTTACTGCTTTGTATTTTTTTAAATATCGGATTGTGTTTGTGCATCATATCATGAACTAGTTGAAAGTTGGGTTTTGGTGCCATCATATGTTTTAAAGAATACACCTACAGCAGGCCATGTACCCACTTGTTATGAAAACTGAAACTCAATGAAGCAGTGTAATTCTTGTTTGAATATTGTGAAAAAAAAATGGATTTTTGAAGCTTGAAATATCTTTCCAAGAAGCTTTTAGCTTTCTGAGGAACTCAAAGTGTCATTAAGGCACTGAATTTTTTTTCGGAAAATGGATCAAATTGGTGAAGTATTAGAGTTTTTGAAAACTCTAATACAATCTACTTCTAATGACACATTCCAAATCAGCAAAGCCTCTCTCTCAGAAATTCAGACATGT
>APFE031176067.1:96433-130509 GCA_000404065.3 Pinus taeda
AGTTCCGGAGACAAAATTGAGAACGCTTCCTCTAGCAGAAGACTCCAGCTTCTTGCCAGTTTTGGAAGAGTTCCAGGAATTGCACTAAGCATTCCAGAGTTGTTGGTCATCCTTAAACCATCACAGGTTGAGACTTCCCTTTTCAGGTTGAAGTTTTACCTTTTATGTGGGGTGAGACCTCCCTTTTATGGTTGAAGGTTTCCCTCTTTAAAACAATAGAATCACTTCCTCTAGCAGAAGACTTCAGCTTCTTGCCAGTTTTGGAAGAGTTCCGGGAACTGCACTAAGCGTTCCAGTGTTGGTGGCCATCTTTAAACCACCGCCCTTATACCAACATTTCATAGAGCACATTCAGCCTAGTGCTGCCATGCATTTTTTCACATTTTGTATTACAGCTCTCTTCTTGGACTCATACATAACCCTTCGGATTAAGGGGGGGAATGTTGGACACCTAATCCTAAATGGGTTAGTGTGGAAGCCGAATGGACAAAGCAGTCCAAGGGACCTTGGGATGTGAATCCCAACGGTCACCAAATGTACTATAAATGTATATCAAATTGTTAATAAAATGGAATTGCATGCTTTATCATTTATATCTTTCTCGCTCCCCATGTGTGTTTAACAGTTTCCTTGACACACTCTTAGGGTTTTACCATGTACATTTCTTTTATTTCTTGTTGTGTGATTCAATTTCTATTATTTATGCATTTATTTTTCAATTAAGTGTAAATGGGTTAAAAATACGAACAATTTCTTGTATATGAGTATGATCCGCTGATTTTTTAGGACCTATAATGATAATGTATGGGTTAAATTGGAAATAAAATATTGTACTAGTGAATCGAAATTCATTTAATAACTGTTGTGGACCAAATTAATATCATTTTTATTATTCTATATAATTGCAAGTAATCAGATATGATGGTGGAAAAAACACGGAAAAAGCATATTAAAAGAGTTTGTGATATAAACAAAGGGGGTTGTATCTCTTGATGTTACCATCTTCTTCACACATAATAGTTACATTATTATTATGAGAGATTAGTTACAAGTCTTGATAGTTGATTTTCATCTTGCAAACTACTTACAAACTATAATTACAATTGATTTTCATTTTGTAAACTATAACGCAAATCTAGCACATATGTAATAAGGTAGCTTAAAGATTTACTTTCAACCATATTATAAAGGATTAGGGGATAATGTCTCCCATAACATAACCTTACATTGCTCTCTATTTCTTCCATAACATATCACTAGTATAAATGCCATGGTGGCTGTGTGCAAAGTAGATTACAAGAAATTATGATATGATATGATATAAATGACATATATACTTAAGATTCACTACTATTATAGCTACTACAAAAGTTTTTTAGAATCTCATGAACAACTCTCATTTTCTACAATAATCTTACGAGGAAACCTTACCCATTCATTACCTCGTCAATGCATTCTTTCTAGAGTCATATTTTCAAGAGTATTCATCCAAACCATATGAATTAAAGAGGTCCCTCAATTTCAAAAACATGTCCTAAAGAAACTTCTTGAAATAAATACATTGGTAGAAGAAAATGCAGCATTAAATAGTTAAAATTGGAATGTGGTTTGCTTCTTGTGCTAATAATGGATACTAATCCTAAAGACATGTTAAACATCAACTTAAATATTCTTATCAACTAAAGCAAACTAAAAGAATTAGGCATATTATTTACATGTCATTAGGTGACATGCCTTTGCTAATATTATATTGATAATAAAGTCTGTGAAACAATGCAATTCCTCACACAACAAAAATCTCAACCAAAGTCAATAATGTTGGGAGAAACCATGCCTCATTTCTATTCTTCCTTTCTAGCCTTGTTTATTAAAACAATAATCCAACATTCCTAACTCTATAGTAACAGGACATGAAAATTTAATATTCAATAGATTGAGATCAATGAGTTGATTCTATGAAAAAATGGAAGTTACTAGGGCATGAAAGAACTTATTATTTGAAAATTTCAAACTTTCCAATTCGTTTAATGGAATTTGACTTATAAATAGTTGTAAAAGAGGAACGATTATGTTGGATGCCTGATCCATTAGTGGTATGGTGTGGAATGTGGACAATTACTGAAAGTCCAAGAGATCTTGGAAGTCAAATCCAACAATAAAAATATTGTATTCATATTTGTATCATCTATAATGAAATGTGATTCTCGTTTATTCTTTCTTTCTATTTGCACATTCCAATAATGGTATTAGAGTACACTTGGCCAGGTCCGGGCCTTTTTCAGAACTTGTCAACTCTAGTGTCTAAGTAGGCTAGGCCTAGTGCTTTTTAGAGTTGTTCAACTCTGTACCTTGGCACTCTTCCATCTTTTCCTTCCGTAATAGCTACTAGGTTAAAATATTTATCAAGCAAACTTGAGCCACAACCTAAACCAAAACCAACATCCATAGCCTAGAGCTAGAGTTAGCCATAGTCATATTTAGAGTTGTAGGTAGAGATAGATTTATGCTCCATGAGCATGTTTTTGGTGGTAGAAGGATTCAATTTCTACTACATCATTTTAGGGTCGACATTAAACCAGAGAGCACTCTCACCAACATAAGACTTTACTTTCTAGCCAAATTTGTAACTATTCTAGGATTTGCTTGAAGCTTTAATTATATAGTTGGTGGTCAACCTTAAACCACCAACAGTACAAACCTCATGTTCATCTACCTCATTTGGTTTGTGGTCTTCCTTAGACCACTATTTCAGAGAACACATATAGCCATTCATTTCCATGCATTTTTGTACTTTAACTCTCTTCTTGGAATTATATACACCCCTTTGGATTAAGGGGGGAATATTAGACAACTAACATATTAAGATTATGTTGCAGAATGTAAACCGTTACTGAAATTCCAAAAAACCTTAGCAGTTTAATATAATTGTAAAAAATATTATATTTATATATGTATCATCCTTAATAAAACACAATTGAGACTTATATTCTTTCATTTTGGTTGCACATTTCAACAAATTATTTGGTAACCTTTGCTAACCTATCATATGAAATATTAAGGAGTAAAGTTTCCTATGATAAAGTTAAACGTGTGTACTTATTATTTTTCTTGGAATTCGAAAAACTTTATATGTTTCGATAAGGAATAATATGTGCAATATACATCTATTTATGCACCTAAAGCTATATAACCAAGATCCAACTCTTTTCTCAATTTCCTGACAATTTTCAAAACCATAAAAAACTAAACTACATTAAAAAGATAATACAAATTTAGATACAAGAGGAGAGGGAAAAAACCTTAAAAATGCAGAAAAAGTAAATTCAAAATTACATAAATAAATTAATAAAAAGATACTTTTATAAAATGTTGACACATAAATGAAACTTAATATTTTTAAACTTCAAAGAAATTTAATAGAATATATTTTTTAAAATAATACACCATAACAAAGAATCAAAAGCACAGCTCTTAATTTCTAAGGGTCCCGAGGGTTCCAGCCTTGAGAAAATGTTTGTTTGGATTGACTACGAGAAATTGATGAAATGCATAGCCTTTCTTTGAGATCGATATATATATAAACATATAGTTGTGGAACTAAGTAAGCCACTATATATGTTTTTTCTTTCAAAACCCCCTTAAAGAATTAGTTACCACGTGTTAGGAGAACCTCTATTAGGAGTAAAGGTGGTATCTTCAAGGGTTTAAGGTCTAATAAAGTACGTAGATATAAAGTAAGTAGAGATCAATATCTGCTGATTATGGTATTGCGTCTTTTTCATTTTGTTGATTTATCACTCATGACATTTTAATCCAAAGGTTTAATGGCATCTAAACAATGTTTAATACTTTTTTATATGCCATGTTAATAACAAATGTAAAGGCAAGGGCTAGAGTAGAGACCGATGAAGTTGATGCTTCCCGTGTCTTTATTTTTGAATTGTTTAAAAATAAATGAAACCTTTATCTTCTCAACACTATTAACTCAAATTTTGCCTCTATTTCTATTTGTAATTATTATAATACTTATAAAGAATCTCATGTCCTTATCTCTAAATTTATGTTATCTCTATAATTAGTAACTATGGATCTAACTATTTATAGATCTTGATTAGGCATCATAATTGGAATTATAGAATTTAGGTTAGATAAGACTTAATGCATTCATTATCTATATTAATTCTTTTGATATTTATATAGTTAATATTATTGACTATATGGTTGATCATATTAACTTTATAATGGATTAAATTGATCACGTGGTTAATAATAATCATAATAAGATTCAAAGATTAGCTCAATGGTTGGTGTAACTATAAAAAACATTGTTGGTAATTCAATACTTTGTGAAAGTCGCAAATTAGATTCCCATGGGCTAAAAAAAATCAGCTCACACTACTCACTCAGCTCACACTACTCACTTTACATTAAATATCATCATTAAAATTGTCGTAGTCTAACTAGCCGAAGGAATTGCCTGGAAAGTTATGGAAATTCTGCTCATATTTGGAGAAAATCCGGCAAGGATTTTTGTAAATCCAAGTTATAGTTGTTAAACTTCAAAATTTTAGGTGTCCTAGAAAAGTGCTAAATCTATTTCCACCATCAAAAACACGATTCAAACACTGTCTCTAAAAGATTTTTTGAAATATTTTTACCCGAATTCTGGCCACTTTTGGCCGTGGGCAATTCCTCCGCCTCGTTAGACGACTCCATTAAAATTAGGTTTGAAAGTGATTTAAGTTTCTCAAAACAAATTTTCCAAAAAATAAATAACATGAGTATAAATAACCATACTAGTCACTTAAGTAACAATACAATTAACTTTTATTACCTATGTAATTAATATAATAATATATATAAACTAAGTATATGATTAATTATGAAAGAATTCTAATATAACATCAATTTTGTGAATAATTTTTATAGAATCCTTTTATGTTCTTCTTTAGCTATACACCACTTCGTTGCAATCAAAAAGAAATTATGCATGATCTATTGTTGTTGGTTTAGCACCGTGGAAATCAAAATAGTAGTAAAGTAATAAAGATTTAGTCCATCATGTTTAAGCCATATTATTCGATATAAGATTATACAAATAACCATACTAGACAAATGAAATTCATTGTTTAAATACTAATCATTATACCGAGGGACATAAATTATACTTCTTCTATCAAAAACCAAAATAGAGGATGCCACAGGTTTTTCCATAGAGATAATCATGTGGAAGGTGAGGTATTGACCTTCATGGGTAGCTAGCTTAAGTAATCTTTAGGTGTTGGAAACTCCAAATTTTCTAGTTTCTTGGGAAGAAAAGAAACCTCATTGTTAATCTCTTCTAACTAGAAAATTTTACTTCATCTAGTTAGAGTAAATTTTTTTGGTTTGCATCATGCCTTTACATCAAGGCCTTGTTGATTAAAGTCTTAATTTTCTAGTACAAGTGCATAGTTTAATAGTGCTAAGTAATGCAAATTCTTGTATTTCCAGTGTCTTCTATTCAATCTTCAAGATCTGCACACTCCCCCTCATTTTGTATCGAGTTCTATTCCAAATATGCCTCCTCCTTTGTATAGGCTACCTCCTATTACACAATAGTTGAAATTTTCTAACAAGAGGCCCATGCCAAAGATTCAACAATCATTCTTGTTTAGCAAGCCGATGGTTGCTTGCAAGCTATGTCCTCTATGGAAAGAGCCATTGTTGGCCATTTCACTATGCAAATGAGGAACAATGTAGAGAAAGAGAAGATGGGGAAAGAGTTTAGGATTTAAAAGACCAAGCATGACTACCTCATGAAGTAGAGAAGTAGTTGTGACAATGGCAAGGTGCTAAAGACAAGGAATGTGTAGGAGAAGAGTTTGAAACCTAGGAGTAGGAAAGGGTCATTGGATCACATAAAAGCTAGCAAAGAATAGACGAAACATAGGAGCACAAGAGAGACTTCACTTTGAAAACACATCTGAACAAGGTGAAGGGAAAGTGTGGCTAGAGAGGCTAAAAATAAAATTGTATCTTCTCATGATAACCATTACCAACACAATTACAACTTGGGTTAGGTTGAGAAGCATTTAGAAACAATAAGGTATAAGTAAACTTCACAAAATAAATCCAGAACTGAATTAAAGGTCCAAAAATCATCATTGCTTATAGGCATGATAAATTACATGCTAAGAAATGAAGGGTATACTACCACCTATCACCGCTCATTCCAAGGAAGTGCAATATGGTGGTGGGTTACCATGGGACACACATCCCATCCAATGTAAGGAATTTTATAAGAAGGACATGCAGATGGCTTTGATCAATTTTTATAAACTCTTAGAACATATTAAATATTTAAACTTAAGTAATATTAGTATATAACAATATTTTAATAATTTTAAGTTAACCTATTACAAATTAACAATTTTAGTGTTGTATGAAAAAATATTTTATGTTTTAGATGCCATGAATTGTAGGTCATTTAATGTATTATAATGATATCTTCCATTGGTTGTACCTCGTGTTTACTTTTGTCTTTCTCATGAGTATTGATTTCTTCATTTAAACTTTTCTTCACATCTTGCAATTTAGTACATGCTACCACTCCACGAATCCCACCTAGACAATACTACACAAACAATATCTTGGCTGGGTCACACAACTATTATTGCATAACTTACAACATATTTTCTTTTAGCTTTTCTTTTAATGTATTTCTATTCAAGAAATTTAAATACCATTGTCATTCTATATAAAGTAAAAAAACCTTTTATTAGCATGAGAAAAAATGAATTTAGATTCAATAAACTATATTTTCACATATTTTCAAAAACAAAATATTTCAAATTATAGAAAATACAAATAAGAATGCAAAGAAAAGTAGTTAAGATATTATATGGTATTCAAAATAAATCAATGAATACATTTAGTTTGTTTTTATTTCTATTGAAGGAGTATTTTTTAATATTTTAATTTAAATGGTTATATATAAATGAGGTAGCGTTCTAATGTCATGGAAACATTTTTTAGAATTATATTTAAATAAATGGATTTCCTTTTAAAATATAATTTATTAATAATATATATTGCTTATTATATTTTAAATTTATATAATTCTGTAGATAAATTAATTTATTTTAAAATAGTATTTTAGACATTTTATTAAAATATCATAATTATAAATATATAATTAAAATTTAATTTCCACAAATATCTTAAATTTTGATTTTAGCAATTTCTCATTTTCTATTTTACACTTCTCAATTTTCAATTTACATAAAAAAAAAAGTCCTATCCACTTTAACCATGTAAGATTCAATTTGTTTTGGTTTCATTACCCCATGAGAAGTAATAATGCACTTCATACCTCATAGAATTAAAACATCTTTTAAGTTTTAGTTTTGTTTTTTTTAAATGATAATTGAAAATTATTTATTTCATAGAAAAACAACATTATTTCTCTTCATACATTTAAAAATAAAAATGTATGATACGTTTAAATTATTATTTTGATATTTAGTCCGTATGATGTTAAAATATGTGTTCAACGTAAACTTAAATTATTTACTTTATTTGCGAAAGACATGTATTTTAACTCGATGATATAGTGGTGAAGAAAGTTTGGTTTAGGGAAAAAATAAAAATTATCAATAATAATAAAAAAAATTGAATTCATTTATATATATATATATTTTATTTTATAGTATTTTGTTATATTTATTATAATTTATTATATAAAATTTATATTATTATATTATAATTTTAGTTTTCATATAAGGTATGTTTTTATCAAGTTGTTTATGATTTTTTAGGTTTGACTTGTGGATGACCTAGCAACATTGAAATCATCAAAGTTACATGGGATCGCACTTGGCTTGGGTCAGATTTTTTGGCATGCCTCCTCCCCCTAGCAGAAGGCACAACTTCCCCCGTGAAGTTTGATTCTGGGTCACCTTTCTGACTAGGCACATCCTCAACCAATTGTGCTAGTAAGATTTGACAATTTTCATATAAAATTAATTTTAATATAATTTTAACATTAATATTCTTTAAACTTTAATAGTTTTATAAGAATATGTTAATTTATACATTAGTATATTAATACATATCAATTAGAATGAACATGGTCAACCATAATCAATAATAGTGAGCATGAACATTATATTCAACCATAATTAACAATAGAATTCTTGCACATTAATGCAATCATTACAATTAAAAGCTTCAATTTTATTATAACATTAATGACTATATTATAAATTAGAAATATACTTTTTAATATACATTAACTTTAGTTTGTTTAGAATATATGTTTAATAACTTTATAATTAGAAATGTAACTTTTTTTTTTTCCAATGAAAAAAGCATAACTTTTTATCAAGAGTATAAAAAGTTACATCCCATGTACATAAGTGTTCCACCCAGAAGAGAGAAACAAAAACTGGTATCCACTTCCCATAAGCAGTACTGGGAATCTTGAAACTAAGAGGGATCATAGATCTACCTCCACATTAGACAAAAACTGTATTCTAAAGCCCGAACAGAGAAGCTGTCCGCGATGAAAAGAAAATAGAAACTGTGCTGGGTGACAGAGCCCCACATTATACATCTGTTAATCAAGTGTGTAAACAGAACTGTGGCCTCCTACGAGGGGAAAACGACCACGTACATCCATAATAAAATATATAATATAGAGTGAAATGTGAAGAAAATGCTGCTGCATCGAAAGAGATCCGCTGTTCGGATAAGGAAAACACAAAAAGATGCAGCCGAGAAGAAACAAAACCAAAAAGCCGTCACAGAGGCGGATCAAAAGGAGGTACCATAGTTGAGGAAGACTGCCCCTGTAAAGATTCTTCTATAGACCAATTCCCCAGATCTTGTTGTAGGCCAGATTTAGAAAGCTGGTCTGCTGATGTATTATGTTCCCTGTAAATATGGCAAATAGAGACACAATTAAAATGATATTTTAGAGAAACAATCTCCTCAAGAAGGGGTTTCAAAATATGACTGTGACACACTGATTTCCCATTGACCCAATTTACAACATTCATGGAGTCTCCAAAAATTTGAATAGACAGTAAATTCTTTTTTAAGGCCCAGCACATGAGGAGGCGAAGAGCAGCCAGTTCAGCATAATTGTTAGTTCCTTGGCCCAGGCCCACAGAAGCTTTGAGGAAATGATCTTGGGAGAGATGGATGCAAATGCCAGCGCCTGCCTTGTTTTCTTGTGAAGCCCCGTCGAAAAAAGCCCATGGCAGGCCTTCTTTGATTTCAGGGGGGGTATTCCTGTTCTGAGTGCTTTTTTGATCAGGGGGGGGTATAGAAGAGTAAATTGCAACACATTGTGATGCAATTATTGGAATAGGAATGATCAGATCGTGAAAGATGCTCTTATTTCGAGCAATCCATATACCCCAGAAAAAAATTGGTGGAAGATTTCTGAGGTTTCCTTCAGGATGGTTTTTCCACCAGATCTCCCAGGCATTATCAATGGGGGAAGCCCCCCAGTGGTCCTTTATTTTTAACAGAGTAGTTATCTCATTCCATAGATTTAAGGATATAGGACATGATGTGAAGAGGTGGTTGATGGATTCTTCATCCTTCTTGCAAAGAGGACATCTCCCTGGCCCAATGATGAATCTAGATTGGAGGATGTCCCATGTAGGGATCTTTCTTCTTAGCATACACCATAGAAGGATCCTGGATTTCTGAGGACATTTTAATTCCCATAGGTTTTTTTACCACCATTCCGGGGCGGCCCATCCTTTTTTCTCCATGAGGTAGCTATAGCCCTCTTTTGGAGAGTATCCGCCAGATTTCCCGAGAGCCCATATCAAATTGTCCTGGTCGTCTTTTAATCTTACATGGGAGCAGTGAAGTTCAGAGATGAACTGAGACCATTCCTGGTGCCATCTGATGGGTAAGCCAAGATCCTCAGCACTTTTCCATGACTGACCCCATATGGTTGATTGACCCACTTTCTCCACTTGATTAAGAGTATATATGCCCCTGTTATCTAACTGATCTAGTAGACCAGGGGAAAGGGCGAAAAGTTCATTACATCCAACCCATGGATCTCTGCCGATTCTTACATTCTTCCCATCTCCGACTTTCCATGCCAGACCTTGTTCAATGATTGAAAAGCCTTCAACAGTAGCTTTCCAAATGACGGAGGACTGTTTCGAGTTCTTTTCCTGTGATCTGATCCAATCTTCCAGGGGGCAAGGATCGATATATTTCCTTCTGATAACCTTAGTCCAGAGATTTTCCATTGTGATGAGCCGCCAGCCAGATTTTGCGGCCAATGACAGGCTAAAATCTGGAAGCCTTTTTATACCCCATCCCCCCATTGCCTTCGGTCTTGCGATCTTGTCCCATGCCACCCATGGTAGAACCGTTTTTTCTTTTGCACCGTCCCATAAAAATCTGCAACAAAGTCTCCTAATCTTTTCCAAAATGCCTTTTGGAATCCACGTAAGAGCAGCCCAGTACACCGGGATAGCCAGAAGGACGGACTTTAAGAGGGTTAATCTACCTGCTCTGGAGAGCCATCTGAAACTCCAATGAGATATTCTTGCCTCTATCTTTGCTAACATCCAGGACCAGTCCTCTTTCTTGTACGAGTCCGGCTTTAGCCAGAAACCCAAATATTTAAATGGAGATGTCAGAGGTTGAATCTGAAAGGGGAACAGATTAGACATTGTGTTGCACTCTCTCCTGTTATATCCTGCCACACAAACTTGTGATTTTCCATGATTTAATTGCATTCCTGTAGCTTTCATAAAAAGGTCAATGATATTTTTATATTCCTTTAATTCCTCATGAGAACCATTGGAGAAAATCAATATATCATCGACAAAGAGCAAGTGGGTAATAAAGAGATTTATAGCCACCTCAATACCTTTTACCTTGATTGTCCTTCTGGCATTATGAATCAGTCTGCTGAGTCCTTCTGCCACAAGCAAAAAGAGGAGAGGAGATAAGGGGCAACCTTGTCTGAGACTCCTTTGACTATTAAAGAAAGGGGATGCCGCACCATTTAACAGTACTGCAAAACTGACATTTGAAATACACCCCATGATCCAGCTGATGAAGGTGTACGAGAAACCCAAATGGGTAAGCAGCATTCTGAGATAAAGCCAATTTATACGGTCATATGCCTTTGAAAGATCAATTTTCAATACCACCCCTTTCTTCTTCTTCTGTTTTATACTGTGAAGAACCTCTTGAGCAACACCAATAGCTTCATGGATTTGTCTGCCTTCCAAAAAACCAAATTGTTCCATCGAAATGTTTCTTGATAGAATTGGGAACAATCTGATCGCTATCACTTTTGCAATGATTTTATATATACAATTGCATAAAGAGATAGGTCGGAAGTCTTCAAAGGATTCCGGTTCATCTTTCTTGGGAATCAGAGCGATAAAAGTAGAGTTGAAAGGTTTGTAAATGGCCCCTGTTAACCGTGATTCCTCTACTACCTCCGTGATTTCACCCCCAATTTGGTCAAAAAAATGAAGGAACAATTCAATAGTCCAACCATCCGGGCCTGGACTTTTATCCTTCCCCATACATTTCATTGCCGCCTCAACCTCCTCCTTTGACACAGGCCCTGCTATATCTGAAGCTTCTTCCTCCTCGAGGAATCTGGGGAAACATTGAGCTGTTCTCAGAACTTCAGCTATAGTTACCTCACCTGGGTCCGTAAAAATTCTTTGGAAGTGTCTCTGACCCAGGCCCGAAAGATCTGAGAAGGTGTTTACTTCTCTACCTTCCTCATTTTTTAAGCTCCATATAGTATTTGCAGATTTTCTCCCTTTGGCATATTTATGAAAAAAGCTCGTATTTTCATCTCCTGCCTTAAGCCAAATTGCCCGACTTTTCAGTCTCCATTCCTCTTCCTTTGCTATAAGGATCTGATTTTGAGCTTTTTCCAATTGAAGGATTCTTTCTTTGGAGGTCTGAGATGAATAACCATCTGCTTCCGTGCTTTCCAGAGATTTTAGTTCCTCCCTGATTTTGAACAGATCTTCATTTTGTTTTTTCTGTCTTTCTTTTGCCCAGAAAATAGTAGCTTTCTTTAATCTTTTCAAATTTTCCATAAATAAAAAGCTCTTGCTCTCAGAGGAGAGACCATCAGGGTGGATCCATGTGGAAGTGAAAAGGGAGATGAAGGATGGTTCAAGGAGCCAAGAGGAATTGAATTTGAAAGGGGAAGGGTGTTTTGGCGGGGGAAAGGATAGGTCCAGAAAAATCGGAAAGTGGTCTGAGTTCCCAATTTCGTCAGACCACTGCCGAAACAGAGGAACTCTAGAGATAAGACCCTCAGAGATTAGGAATCGATCCAATCTTTTTGTGATTCTGTCCTCCCCAGCGCGTCTATTCCTCCATGTGGGTTTCAATTTTATCGGAGAAGGATCGATGAGATGATGGTCTGATAGTAACTGAAGAAAAAAATCGGAGAGAGGGTCCTCCCTAGCAGAGGGACCCCAGGCTTCTGCTCTGCCAATCGAGAAATTGAGATCCCCCCCCACAATCATCAAGGGTGCTTTCATCAGAGATTTTGCCATTAGATCATTCCAGAATGATTCCCTCTCTTGGCACGGAGCGTATATATTGACGATCTGAAAAGAAATGGGAAAATCTGGGCACACTACCTCCATGCCCATAGCATTCTTCAAGCCCCACAAATTTATACACTTGATTTTTCCTTCTCTGAGACCAATCGCGAGACCACTCGAGTGTCCCGCAGAATCGATAGCATAAAATGACCAGCCCGGAAGCAGGGATTTTAAGGCCAATTCGACCTCATGTCCACGCCCCAGAGTTTCTTGAAGGAATAGGATATCTGATTTAGAGGATTGTAACCAATCCTTTAGAGCTAGTTTTTTGGGCTTGCTGGCAAGGCCCCTGCAGTTCCATGATGATAAAATCATTTCTTAACATGGTCGTGGGGCAACGCTGCTCTAAGAACCCCAGGAATTGAAAACTGTTTGCCATCCGCCACATCAATTTTTGCTTTTAACTTTGCTTTCGTTAGGTCTGATTTCCTACCCCTCTTCCCCTTAAATTGACCAATCGGTGGGGTCTGACCAAGCCCGCCCAGAGCCCCTTCTTTATCAGTTTTTGACCCCATGGATCGGAGATTATATGGGCAAGGAGTGATTTGAGGCGGAGGAGAAAGGGGGGGCCATGTTTTTCCACATGATAAGTTTAGGGTGCCCGGGTCCTCCTTCACATTTTCACCCACAGGACATGTTTCTGGAGGAGGAGTACTTGAGGGAAAGATTTCAGAGTGTGTCTCAGAAACTGTATGTACATCCTTCTTTGGAAAATCAGATAACATGGAATTTTTAGGAGAAGAGAGCGAAGGAGGAAATTGCTTACCCTCATCCTCCGCGCGCGGTGAAGAAGGAACAGGAGATGGGGTCCGATCTTTCGCCATCTCTGCGGCCTCCGGAGTAGTGTCCTCGCCAGCGGTTTCCTTTGTGTTCTGAGCCTCCCCTTTATTGCCGCCCACAGCCTGGTCCTCAGTAGATTTGCCAGCTTCTGCACTCGGAGGCGAGACTCCCGAAACCTGATTGGTCCGAGGCTGTGTCCTCCTTTGATCCCTTTGGACATTTGTCTTCCGAAAATGCCGCTGCCTTCTGATCAAGGGACATCTCTTTGCCAGATGACCATATTCATGGCAAATATGGCATCGAAAAGGCAGGTGTTCATAGTCCAGGACTTGAACATAAATATAATCTCTGTACTGTAGAGTTATTTCTTTTGCCAACCCCTTACTTGTATCAAGGTTTGTTAAAATGCGAGCTGTTGCCCTGACCTTTGACTCCATGAAAGATAGATCCGCCTCCATAAAAGTACCCAGTCTGTTTCCAATGGTTTTGAAAACCGCTTCAGTCCATAGGAAGAAAGGTAGGCCTGGTGCCCGAACCCATACAGGGAAAACCTCCGTGTTCTCCTTAACTGCATCAAAAAGGGGGGTCCAATGCTTCATTAGGACAGGAATGGGCCCGATGCTCCAATTTTTCCCCAATACCCAATCAGCTGCTTCCTTATCAGCAAATTTGAGCATAAACCATCCTTTAACAAGACATTGAGCCTCGAAAACCAGAGGGACTTCCTTGATAAATTGCTCTGCTCCCCATTTCTGAAGGTCCACAGGAGAAAACTTCCTACCTCTAGCCCGGCCTACAATGGTGCATTCTGCTACTGCTAGGGATTCATCAATTGAGACTTCCATGCCTAAGATAAGATTCTCCCCTATTACCTGTGAACCAATGCGAAACTGTGTTTTCCTTTTTGCGCCCTTTTTGCTGTTGACTCCAGAATGATCACGACGCTCCGCTGTTTCGACTGACCCCTCTATATCACGATGAGGACGAGCCTCTCCACGGGAGCCATCAGACTGCTCTTGTTGCCGGTGAATATAGTCATCCCCAGTGTTTCTAGGAACGTTGTAGCTAACGTTAGGGTCTGTAGGAGAGCCCCGTGCTCCCTCCTTTGAAACATGGGACCCCAGGCAAACCCCAGGAATAGGGTTTTCAGAGATTCGATGAGCAGAAAGAACTGAACCCCTGTTCTGCAAGGAACTGACCTCGGAGGCTGTAAACAGGATATTATTTTGAGAGCAAACCAGGGATTCAGGGCAACCCAAACCAACAGATGGAGGATACCAGCTTATTGGCGCCTTTCCCTTTAACCCCGACGACGATACAACCGCCGCCTCTTCTAATGCCGCATATGCCGCCGGTACCCTACCAGAATCCCCCTGAGCTACAGTCGTGCCATCAGCAGTCGAAACCACCCCGTTTTGGAGCAGAGGAGTAAGGAAATCCGTCGAGGGGAAAAAACCAGTTTCAGAGAGTTTTTTAACCCCAAAAAACTGTTGCAGGTTCTTTTCAGTCGGTTCCTTACCCCACATGGATAAAACATCTTCCAGGGATGGGTCAAGATCCACTAATTCCTCGTAGTTAACCATGATTAGGCCAATAAACAATGAACAAACGCCAGCAACGACAAACGGGGTTGACCCAGACAGCGATTCTCTGTTCCGATAAAAACGATGAGACCGAAACGCCAGCGGATGGTAAAATGTGAAAGGAACTGCCGCCGAAAAAATCTGGAGAAAAAGTGATACAGGCCCGTGACCACAGCCCGTGGAACCTCCAGCTGTCCTTGATTATATGATGAGGGAAAACCGCCGGATAACTGTACCTGCAGCCTATGTCGTTCTCTGTCCTGTAGCCGCGTCCCGTGCAGGTTTACTCCACATACCCTCGCCTCCAAAACCCTAACCAGCTGCATCGCGTGCCCTCCTCATCCTCAACAAGTTTTCCTAGGAAACCATTAGAAATGTAACTTTAATATTACTCGAACGTTGTTTTGTTCACCATATAAGTTTAATAGCATTAGTGTTAGAAATATAATTTTAATATGTCCATAATATAATATAGTAATTTAACACTGAATTTAATTGAATTGCTTGTTTGTTCGTTTGTATCTCTTTTTATATTAATCATTTTAGTTTGTAATATGATGAACAATAAATAACATTACAACGTAATGAACAATAAACAATATCGCAACTGAAAAGAAAAAAATGTTACATATAACACATGATTAACTATACTGACAAATCGTGTTCAATTATAGTCATCATTTCCAACATAGGCATAGTCAATCGTAGACATCATGTCCATTGTGCTCATAGATAATCAAAGACATAATTTACATCATGCCGATAGTCTAACCATAGACATCATTCCCATAGTAAACATGGGCATCATGTTAAACCTTAATCAATATGATCATCATAGTCAACATTGGCATCATTGTGTATCATAGTCACCATGGGCATCATGGTCAACCATGGTCGATTACAATTATCTATAGGTAAATTATGATAAACAAAAGTGAACAATAGTCCACTATACTCAACATATGTATCATATTCAACTATAGTTAAGTTAAAATTGCAGAAGTTGACAACTTTATATAATTATTTTAACATTGAACATTATTTTAAGTGTATCAAAATGTTATTTTTTAATATAACTTTTATAATTCTATTACAAACTAGTAATAAAACTTGTATATTGTTTCCAATGTGACAAATAATAAATCATATCACGATGTGTTGAACAATAAACAATGTCGCAATTTTTTAAACAACAATGAACATTGCAATTCATTGAACAATGAATGACACATCAACTTGTGGAAAAATAAATTACATTGCAATATGAAAAACATCAAACATTAGAAACCATTTGGACAAGAGGATGGAGCTAGGGTTTCTCTTCAGTAAGCGCCTGCAGACCTCTGTAGCTAGGGTATAACATCGACTGCCCCTGTAATGACGCCTGGACATCGTTTCCCTCACCCGGTTTTCCCTTCCCCCATACCTGGAATGGGCTTTTACCGACACCCTTAGCTCCTTGTGGTTAGTGGTTAGTTACATTTCACTCTCACCTCTGACTTAACTCCATTTTCTGCTAGCATCAACCTGAAGGTAGCTACGAGTGGAGGGTCTTGACAATTATGGATGAATTAATAGATTATTCTACAGATCCTTTGGAGGATGTGCCCATCTGGTCAACCCCTAGGACCACATCAGCTAGTTTCTTTACCTTTGATAGTGAGTTCTCTGAGGAAGTTGAAGCCCTCCCGCCTTTCTTCTGCTCCCACATTTCCTCTGTTACACTACTCAAGGATGCCCCCTCGCATCCGGATCTCATCTCCCAACTACTTTCTCCTCATGCTCTGAATTTTACTAAATCTCTGCCTAACCCTTGTGAACAAACCCTTGAAGGGGTTCTGGCCACAAACCCTCATGCACCCGCCTCTGGTAAACCCTCATTCGAACACACTCGGGTCTCGGCTGCATCGGACCCCATATCATATGCCCCCCTAACCTCGGAGACTCCCCCTTTGGGTAATTTCAATGGTATTGGACCTATTCCTGGTTTCTTCATTGCTTGCTCATCAGAAGCTACGATAGGCTCCAAGGCTCCCCCTTCATCATCGACGGTGTAATATTCCTAATTAGCCATGGTTAATTGGAATATGCGATTTTGTCCAATTTTTGCTTTCTATAGTTATTTGTAAATAAAAAAAGTGAGGACATGGGACATAACTCACTTTTAGAATAAAAAGTCACTTCCTAGTAGCACAACGTTCTGACTTATAGGGGAGCCAAGAGGGCCAAAGGGGGATGCAGAAATGGAGCCCATGCAGACACATGGAGGGACACGTGCTAAGAGAGGAATCACGTAGGAGGAGGTGAGCTTTGGGATTGAGAGAGGCAAAAGCTATAAAGGAGAGAGGATCCCCCTCATTTGGATCATTCTGGTTATGAGCATTTGTGATAGTCATTTCGACTTAGAGCACACTGACTGTTTAGCTAGTCTACAACACTGATTAGTGCATTGAGTGTCTCCGTTCGGAGATCTCACCCTTAGCCCCGAGGGACTTCGAGTGCCTACTCGGGCAAGGTATTTCCATTGGCATTCCAGCAGTAGATTCATCAAAATTTCAGCAGCAGTTTCATCAGCATTTCAGCAGTAGTTTCATCATCATCTTTGAGGAATTCTGCAGAATCCCAAGGGGGTGATTTTCGGGGGTCGGCCATTTCAGAAAATATTTCTGGGTTTTTCTGGGTTTTTTGAGTAGAGTCTGATTTGAGAGTTTCAGCCTTTTCTAAGAAGGGGAGCAACCCTAAATCCTCATTCGATTTCCAGTAGCAGCAGTAGCATGAAATTTTCCTAGCAGCTGGGATGCAGATCAGTGTGAGGCCATTCCAAGAAAGCTTTATGGGTTTCTTGAGTAGAGCCTGAATCCAGAGTTTCAGTGTTTTTTGAGGAGGGGAGCAGCCCCAAATCATCATTTGTTTTCTAGCAGCAACAACACAGTAGCAGCATCCACACAGAGAGGCTATTCTTGTCATTCTGAGAGTATTTCTTCACTTGCCTTGTGCAAGTCGAGGTGCCATCTGTCTAATCGCCTATTGTACTCATTTATTGCCCAGTATAATAAAATGGCTAAGCATTTCTCGCTACATTTCTTGTGTATCTGCTTATATTTCTGGTTTACATTATTATATGTCGTTCCATTGTTATTTTATCACTTTTGGGTTATTATATCATTTGCACATATTTGGTTGGAGTTTTTGCTGGGGTTTGAGGAATATTCTGGGTTAGGAATATTACAGTGGTATTAGAGCATAGATCTGGCTCAGCCTGTGGAGCTAGCAATTTATGACACCAGGGGAAAAACCCTATATCTGTTACAAAGGTCAGAGATACAGAGACACTGGGTGTAGGTTGGAGAACACTTACGGAGAGGGAGATTGTGTTCCGGTGGTGGACGCAGAACAGGAGAAGCTTCTGGTGGACGTGGAGCAGGAGGATTTGATGGCAGATGATGATGGGAAGAGATTTGCAGATATGCTCCTCAAGTCCGTGCGGGATCTGTCGAGGCAGATTGAGGTGATGGGGCAGAGATTCACGGTAGTAGAGACCAGACAACGTGAGAGCCCACAGGTTTTTTAGGTTGGTGAGGGATCGGGCGCATCCCACCATTTGCCAGAGCAGCGTGATACTGTGCAGTAGGTGGCCTTAGATGCCCCTACATGCTCTACCATGCCCACTTTCTTAGGAGCCAACACGGGGGTCGTAGCCCAGCAGGAGGCAGAGCCTAGACATATGGGTGATTATTTTGCAGAGTATGAGGCCTATGGGTAGGAGTTCATGGAAGCCCTCTCATTCAGATATTTTGTTTAGCTCCGATGGGATAGTATACCCCGTGACCATCACAGAAGGTACCAACATTACCATGATGGTGACACCCATCATGCAATGAGTAGATTCCACTTGCCTACGTTTGATGGTTCATCAAACAATTCGGCAAAGTCTTGGGTGGAGAAGCTGGACATTTATTTCCAGCTTAACCAAATGTCGGAGACAGAGGCCATCAAGGTGGCAACATTGCATTTGGATGGTGAGGCCCAGGATTGGTGGTTTCATGGGATGGTTACACTAGGGCACTCCGCAGTGACAACATATGTTGAGTTTATCAGGAGACTGATGGAGCGATTTGATCGAAGGGATCTAGAGCAGCATTTTGTTGAGCTGACAAGGCTCAAACAGACAGGGAGCCCAGAGACCTACATTGCAGATCTCTTGAGGGGTTAGCAGAGCCACTTCGGGGTTTAGTCCGATCCACTAGACCAGCCACACTCCAGGATGCTATTAGCAGGACCGAGGACTTACAGGATGTCTTACCCAGGACCCAGACACCTTACCCCCAGAGACAAACATTTCAGTCTAAGGGGAAGAATGTGAGGATTCCACCTCCAAAGGGGAATCCAGGACGAGTACAGCTTGACAATGATGCTAGAAGGGATCTGAAGAAGAAGCAGTTGTGCTTCACTTGTCAGGAGCCATGGGCACTAGGACATATATGTGCTACTGGTAAAGCACATTTTATTGAGGTCTTCTCTGAGAGTAATGGAGAGGAGGATGATGAGGATGATGTGGAGGCAGGAGATAGCCATGCTATACAGGGTCCTTTGCCACCACCACCGCCGGCAGTAGGTGGTGCATCTTTTGCACCCACTGGAGGGGCCCTTGCAACATTACGAGGATCTCCCAAATATCTGATGCTACGCGTACGAGGGACAATACGTGGCCAGAGAGTATCAGTTTTGGTTGGGAGTGGGGCGAACCACAACTTCATCGATGCCCAGATGGTTGAGCGAAGAGGTATATAGATGGAGAGCTTCGATGGGTTTTCAGTCTTGGTTCTAGGAGATCAGACCATGACTTGTGCTCGTTATGTTCCAGAGCTTTTAGTGATGATGGGCACCTACACATTGACTGACCACTTTATTCCGAACACCAACATGATATTGGGTGTTCAGTGGCTTATCACTCTAGGGAAGGTCACGACAGATTGGAAGACCCTGGAGATGGAGTGGGATGATGAGAAGATAGAGAGGCATGAGAAGATATGAGGATAGCACACATATCCACCTCAGGCTATTTCAGCTCATCGGATGGAGGCAGTCTTCTGAAAGGGAGACATAGAGTGGGTAGTAGAGCTGCGTACATCAGAGGCAGGGACTACAGGGCGGACGATACATCTGGAGATACAATCCATCCTTGACCGATATGCCATAGTTTTTGGGAAGATTCCGCCAGGAAAGCCACTGGACTGGGGGTTTGAGCACACTATCGAGCTTGAGCAGGGCATCCAGGCAGTGATCACCACCCCCTATAGGCACCCCAAGGCCTATTGAGATGAGATTGAGCAGGCTATCTAGGAGTTGCTGGCTCTTGGGCACATTTGACCGAGCACGAGTCCTTTTGCTTCTTGTATGGTGTTGGTGAAGAAGAAGGACGATACATTGAGGACGTGCATTGACTATAGGGTGAGGACTGATCACAATAGCCTCAAGTTCTTTTTGGAGCAGGAGTAGCTACAGGAGAGGCAGCAGAAGTGGATCAATAAGATCCAAGCATATGACTTTGACATTGAGTATGTCAAGGGTAAGAACAACGTGGTAGCAGATGCCCTTTCATGTAGACCAACCACGTTGTCTCTTATGAGCTTGGATACAGATTGGAGGGCTTGACTCTTAGTAGAGTACTCCAAGGATAGGTTTGCATGTGAGGTTCTAGATGGGCAGGTGGCAGATGATAGGTACAGGGTGGTCGATGAGATCATCTATTACAAGGACCGGATCTTCTTCACGGAGGGGTCTCAGCTCAAGAAGAAGATACTCCAGGCATCACATGGTTCACCTTTGGCAGGACATCAGGGGTTTACAAAAACCTACAGGGCCATTAGAGAGAGATTCTCATGGAAGGGCTTCAAGGAGGATGTACTCCAGCACATCCGGGAGTGTGATGTTTTCCAGAGGAACAAGGGAGAGATGAGCCATCCCATGGGTTTATTGTAGCCTCTTCCCATTCCGAAGGGGAAATGGGAGAGTATTTCGATGGACTTCATCACAGGGTTTGCCAATGGTACATGGCAAGGATTGTATCTTTGTCGTCGTTGATCCTGACAAAGTATGCACATTTTTCTGCCATATCCACACACTATATAACAGCACAGGTGGCTGAGTTATTCTTCATAGAGATCTTTAGGCCACACAGTCTTCCTAAGACCATCGTCAGTGACAGGGATAGCCGTTTCATGGGCAGGTTTTGGTAGGAACTTTTTCAATTGGTGGGGACGGAGTTGACATCGAGTACCAGTTATCACCCACAGACAGATGGGTAGATATAGATAGTTAATAAGTGGATGGAGGGCTACTTGCAACTATGTCAGTGGGCAACAACGAGCATGGCTGAAATGGCTACATTTGGGGGAGTACTGCTACAATACTTCACATCACATGTCCATTGGTATGTCACCATTCTGCACCTTATATGGGTATCATCCTTTATCTTTTATTGACGTTATGTTTGGTGATAGTAGGGCTCCTAGAGCCAATATTTGGATCCAAGAGAGTCAGGATATCCTCCGAGCTCTCAAGGATAACATGGCTACAACACAGAACCAACAAAAGCTGTATGTCAATAGGGGTTGGGTGGAGAGGCAATTCGAGGTAGGGGACATGGTCTACCTACAATTATAGTCATACCAACAGTCGTCACTAAAGCATAAGGGGGCTGAGAAGCTCAAGCACCGCTTTTATGAGCCATACAGGGTGATACGCAAGATTGGACAGGTTGCATATGAGTTGGACCTACCCCAAGATAGCAAGATTCATAACATTTTTCATGTATCATGCCTAAAGAAGGCATTGGGGTAGTAGGTGACAGTGACAGATGAGCTACCACCCATGGATGATGAGGGGCATTTGGTATTGCAGCCGGAGGCTATCATTGATACCAGGGAAAGGTAGCTGCGGAGCAGGATGGTTCGGGAATTCTTGGTGAGGTGGAAGAATTTGCCGATGAGGATGCCACTTGGGAGAGTGAGCAGATCTTACAGCATCCATCACTTTAGTTGCTTGAGGACAAGAAACATTTTGTTAGGGAAGACTGTAATATTCCTAATTAGCCATAGCTAATTGGAATATTCGATTTTGTCCAGTTTTTGCCTTCTATAGTTATTTGTAAATAAAAAAAGTGAGGATGAGGGACATAACTCACTTTTATAATAAAAAGTCACTTCCTAGTAGCGCAACATTGTGACTTAAAGGGAAGCCAAGGGGGCCAAAGGGGGACGCAAAAATGGAGCCCACGCGGACGCATGGAGGGACTGCGTAGGAGGGAAGAAACACATGGCAAGAGAAGAATCACACAAGAGGAGGTGAGCCTTAGTATTGAGAGAGGAAAAAGCTATAAAGGAGAGAGGAGCCCCATCATTTGGATCATTTTGGTTATGAGAATTTGTGATAGTCGTTTCGACTTAGAGCACGTTGGATGTTTAGCTACTCTGCAACACTATTTAGTGCATTGAGTGTCTCCGTTCGGAGATCTCACCCTTATCCCCGGGGACTTCAAGTGCTTGCTCGGGCAAGGTATTTTCATTGGCATTCCAGTATTAGATTCATCAGCATTTCAGCAACAGTTTCATCAGCATTTCAACAGCAGTTTCATCAGTGTCTTTGAGGAACTGCGGAGAACCCCAAGGGGGTGATTTTTGGGGGTCGGCCATTTCAGAAAAGCTTTCTGGGTTTTTCTAGATTTTTTTAGTAGAGTCTGATTCGAGAGTTTCAACCTTTTCTGAGGAGGGGAGTAGCCCCAAATCCTCATTCGATTTCCAGTAGCAGCAGTAGCACGACATTTTCCCAGTAGCTAGGACACAGATCAGTGTGAGGCCATTCTAGGAAAGTTTTCTAGGTTTTTCTTGGTTTATTGAGTAGAGCTCGAATCTAGAGTTTCAGCTTCTTCCGAGGAGGGGAACAATACCAAATCATCATTTGTTTTCTAGCAGCAACAACACAGCAACAACATCCACGTAGAGAGGCCATTCTTGTCATTCTGAGAGTATTTCTTCACTTGCCTTGTGCAAGTCGAGGTACCATCTGTCTAATCACCTCTTGTACTCATTTATTGCCCAGTATAATAAAATGGCTTAGCATTTCTTCTGCATTTCTTGTGTATCTACTTATATTTCCGGTTTACATTATTATATGTTGTTCCACTATTATTTTATCACTTCTGGGTTATTATATCATTTGCACATATTTGGTTGGAGTTTTTGCTAGGGTTTGAGGAATATTCTGGGTTAGGAATCTTACAGACGACTCACCCTGCCGAGGCATCAGATATTACGACAGCAAAACCCTCAGGGGCATCAAAAAGAAAGAGGCACTTGAAGCTTCGAAACTGTGACATGTTCTTAAAGATCACCTAGGACATCAAATTATTGGAATCCATGTAGACTGTAGAGAAAGTGCTTTTAGGGAGGGTTCGAGGATGACACTACAGTGTGGAAAAGCTACAGCGATGGACGACAGAGGTCTGGGGGAACCACCTGAAAGATCTCCTAAGGGTCCAAACTTTTGCAAGGGCTAGTTTTCCCTCCGCTTCAATTGCCTTGTCCACACCAAGTGGGTTCTTTCTACAGTTTGGCACATAGATCAAGCGCTTATTCTACTCAGGAGATGGACGCCCAGTTTTGACCTGGAGCAGGAGAGGGTCGATGCAGGACCTATATGGGTACGCCTGCCAGGATTACCCTTACAATTATGGACGGAAGACGTTTTCAAGCAGATTGGGAATGCTATCGGTAAAGACCTCACAGTTGATAACTCTTTTTAGAGTACGTGTCTCATGGAATTTGTAAGGATTCTTGTGTATCTAGACCTCACATACGACTTTCTGGAATACATTAAAATTTAGTTGTGAGAAGCCACAAGGAAGCAAATATTGGACTACAAAGGAGTCCCTTTCAGATGTAGGTGTTGCCACAAAGTGGGACACCTATTTAAGGATTGTCCACTTAACGACAATGGATTCAGAAAGAACCCTATCCAGGAACCTACGACTCAGGACCCCCCTATTCAGGAGGAGCAAACCTAGAATTCTGAACCGACTGAAGGGATGGTTGAGACACATAAGGCTGCAATAGGCAGGGTTGCGATTCTGCCACCAGCCACCCAGAAGAAGCGTCGCAAACTGCCCCATCAACCTCCTCCCCCTCCTCCAGCTCGTACTCAGGTGCCCTTTGGTGACTCTCCTTATCCAGGTAAGAGCCTCCCCTTATCTTCATCTCCTCCATGTTGCACTTCTTTACTTGCTTCTCGTATTTCTCCTGGTTTATCTTCTGGTGTTACTTTTGGTTTGGGACTGGACCCTTATTCTACAGCCTCTCCCCCGATATTCTGTCATGTCTCCTCTAGTCTTGTTTACACCCCTTCACCATCCTTCCCTTCGACCTCCCCTCTCCCTCCATCTCCCACCTTCTCTCAGGAACCCTGTGTGACTGGATACATGATTAGATCATAATTCAAGAGGCCGACCGAGTACCATGTCGGTCTTGACATTGTCCACTCCCCTCCTCCTCAAAAGCTCCATAGGGGGAGACCGTCCAATATTACCATTGAAAAATATGTGGCAGGTGTGGAGATTACTTTGGGCAGACAATCCACTATACCTGGGGTTCTTAGAGCTAGAAAAACCCCCTCTGAGCCCCCTCCATGAAAATCATCTCCTTCAACTGTCGGGGGCTTGCTAGGCCTGACAAAAAACTAACACTTCATCGATTAATATCCACTGACTCACTCGATATCATCCTTCTTCAAGAGACCCTTGGGCCTACTAATATCATCTCACAATCCCTCCATCACATGTTCCCAGGTTGGTATTTCTTCGAATTAGATGCTCGTGGAAGATCAGGGGGTATTGTTATGGGGTACAACTCTCGCACTATTAAGTTGCTTAATAGTTGGGGAGGGACAGGCCATACTGGTGCTAACATACATTTTGCGGATCTGGGAAGGAATTTTAGAATTTACAATATATATGGCCCTTGTCAAAATCAACTAGAATTCTAGGAATACCTCCTAGGCTCGGAGCTTTTTTTGACTAATCATCTGATTCTAGGAGGCGACCTTAATTTTTCCATTGGACACGCCGAGTCGTGGGGGCATAGAGTAGAGAGGGATCCCCTTACTGATTATTTCTCAGCCCTTCTAGATTCTCATCAACTGATATATATTCCAACAACCAAACTATACGTGACATGGAGAAACAACAGGACTGGGGAACAAGGTTGGGCTCGTAGACTTGATTGTTTCCTGGTCAAAGAGAATGTTCTTGAGCTGGGCTTACACATCCGACAATGGGTTGGAACAGGGGGGATCTCCGATCATATCCCCATCTATATGGAGATTATAGGAGGAAGAAGTAAGGCAAAAGATCCCTTTAAATTCAGCTCTACCTGGCTCCAGGATGACTCTTATATCAGAATGGTTACTGAATTTTGGAAAGAAAATCCACCTGGGACTGGGAGTAACTCCTCTCATCGATTTGTTCAAAATCTTTCAGAACTGAAGAAAATGTCCAAACAATGGGCTCATAACAAAAGGATTCAGGAGGATCACTCCCTGCTCCAGATAGAATCTGATCTATCTATTTTTGAAAATGACCTGGGAGGCCTTTGCAATTCAAATGAACACAAGGAAAGGATCACATCCCTTTATTCTGCTAGAGAGAAAATTCTAAAGGACCGCAAGGAATCCCTGAGGCTAAGAAGTAGGGCCATATGGATGAAGGAAGGGGATGCAAACACCAAATTCTATCATAAGTTTGCAAACAAGAGGAAAGTGATAAATACTATTTGGCAGCTACAGAATTCACAAGGTCAAGTTGTCAATACTTTAGAACAACTAGCTGAGCTGGCAACCTCGCATTTCAAACAAATTTACCATGACATGAGGGAGTTAAACCTGGCAGACAACATTAGAGTGGCCTAACTCTTTCTGAGGTTCATAGAATGAGAGGAGGAAGACGACATATGCAAAGCAATCTCTCTGGAAGAACTAGAGGCCACCCTAAAGTGGTTTAAAAAAGACAAAATCCAAGGGCCTGATGGGTGGTCTATAGAATTCTTTATATCCTTATTTGACATCATTGACGAAGATCTGCTAAGAGTAGTGGAGGAATCCCGAATTAGTGGGAATATAACATCATCCATCAAGTCTACCTTCATCGCTCTCATCCCAAAAATCATAATCCAGTCTCATTTGAAGAATATCTCCCAATCTCTCTCTACAACTGCTTATACAAGATGATAGCAAAAATCATCACCAACCGACTGCGGCCCATTCTCTCCAGCCACATTTCACCAGAAAAATTCGCATTCCTACAGGATAGGTAGATCCATGGGGTTGTGGGCACTGCACAAGAAGTATTACATAATCTACACTCCAGAAGATGCAAAGGCATGATCTTAAAAGTTGATTTATCTAAGGCTTTTGACAGAGTTAATTGGTTATATATTAGAATGTTATTAACACATCTGGGCTTCCCTTTCATATTCATCAAATGGATCATGAGCTATATATCTAACATTCCATTTAGAATTATTTTCAATGAAAGTGCATCCCCTTTCTTCTCCTTTGAAAGGGGTCTGAGGTAGGGGTGTTTGTTGTCACCATTACTCTTCTTGCTTATCAGGGAGGGCCTCAGCAGAATTCTAATGGACGAATATAGAAGGTGCAGATTACATGGCATAAATATTGCAAAGGTTTGTTAGCTAACACATCTACTCTTTGTGGATGATGTTCTTATATTTCTCAATGGCAGCATCAGAGACCTTTCCAACACCAAAGCCTCTTTCTCCCTATTTCAATAGGCCACGGGTATGATGATAAATGACACAAAATCTACATTGTCTGCAGTAGAATGCACTCCACATGAGATCCATTTTTCACTACAGTGCTTTCCCTTCACACAATTGAGCCTAGCGGATGGACTAAAATATCTGGGGTATAAGTTAAAACCTCTGGGTTACAAGCTCACCGATTGGATGTGGCTCATATCTAAGTTTGTAAAAAAACTCAATTTCTGGTACGAGAAATACCTATCTTGTGTTGGGTGACTCACTCTGATTAAGAGCATCCTAGAGGCCAGTCTAGTTTACTAGATGTTTCTGGCTTGGATACCAAGGGGCACTCTCTCCAAGATACAATCCCTCTACTGTAGATTCCTTTGGAAATGTAGCATGGAAGGCAAGGATTTTGCTTGGGTAAAATGGGAAGGCCTCAATCTACCAAAGAAGTGCGGGGGATGGGGCCTAAAAAATCTAGATGAATTTTCTTCTGCCCTGGAAGCCAAGCTTGGATGGCACCTGATAACATCTCAAAGTCTATAGACTAAGGTTACTATAGAAAAATATACTTCCCCGCTACACATAATGGACTGGATCAGGCAACCTCACCGAAGCATGACTGGGATTTCAATCATCTGGAAAGCAGTTATAAGGGCTTTGAACCTTATCAGAGAAGGAATTACCTAGAGAATACACTCTGGTAATATAGTGTGTATTAGTATCGACCTGTGGATCGGGTGCGGGAACATGCACAGATTCCCCCCGGAGCTTATTCAACACCTCCTTGATCAAAATACCAATCATATCGCCCATATTGTTGATGAAAAAACACTACTTTCTTTCGACAAGCCTAGAAATCTTCTCAACAGCTTCACATTCCTCCTCACTGGGCTCAGATATGGGAGGATTATATTAGGGCTCTCTCTGAGGCTCACGTTTGCATCACGGATGGCGATGATGAGGTAATTTCGGCCCTTTCAAAAACTGGGCAATATTCCCCCAAAGAAGGATACTTGGCCCTATTCGATTACAGAAAACCTCAAAATATTATATACTGGTGGTGGCATCTATGGAAACTAAAGGACCCTCCCAAGAATTTGATGCTAATGTGGGCTATCTTGAGGAACAAAATTCCTACAAGTGACAATTTCCTTAAATGAGCACAATTCGGCCCACATTGGTGTCACCTTTGCATAGCGAAAATGAATCTACACAACATCTCTTCCTGGAGTGCACAACAACCCGAACACTGTGGGACATCATTATTCCAACGATTGCTCCTTCAAGCTTATGGGAAGGCTCATCAATAAATGAGGCCTAGCAGACTTGGTACACACCTATAGCTGATCATAAAATATGTAATCTGCCTCTCTTGACTTGTTGTGCAATATAGATCGCCGGGAATCACCTTATTTTTCAAAACCATCCTTCACATTGGAATATCATCTCTGCAAAAGTCTTGTCCGATTATGCCTTGATCCCTGATGATCCACCTCCCAGGTGCCCCAATAACAATGTACCTGAATATATTGATCATAGTAAACCTTGGGCATATTTTGACAGAGCCGCACAAGAGATTGGGTGTGGTGGGGGTGCTATTCTTCACATCAATCAAAATCACTCTTACAGCATGCTCATGGGTTTCAGATGAGGCACAAATAATTTTGCAAAACTTCTAGCTGCAAAACATCTCATACTTTTTGCTTTGGAGAAAAATATCAGAGATTTACAACTATTTGGGGACTCCAAAATCATTTGTGATTGGTTGAATAGAACATCTAGATCCTCTACTTTTCTGATAGCCTATGTAAAGAAGCTGTGATCGGGTAGCCGAGCATCTGGATGATCCGGGAATTGTATAATGGACAGCACTACCAATATTATCACCAGTCGTTTATGGACTTAAACGTTTTAAATTTCTGAAGGCACATGATTTTATCCTTTTTGTGTATATATTTATCTGCATAAATAGAACTTTCAGGTTTTCTTGCTGTTTTTATATATTTTCTTTCCTCCCTGTGAGGATCAAGGCAACAATTTAGAACTCTAATGGTCTTGAAGATCAGGTTTTTTTTTGGAACATTAACATAATATGCATTATATGCATCTGCAAAATGTAATTTTCTTTTTCTAATGAAATTACGATTTTTCCCAGGGAAAAAAAAAAGAAAGAAAAACACCAAGCATCATCACAATGTGACGAATAACAAATAACATTGTAATCTAGAAAACAATGTTGTAATGTGATGAACAATATATTTCCTCTCAATATGATGAAAAAGAAACAACATTGTAATGTTACAAATAATCAATGGTGTAATATTGTGATTAATAATACACATCATCGCAATGTGACGAATAATAAATAACATCAAAATGTGCTGAACAATAAATATCATCACAATATGAAAAATTGACACAACCCTTCAGGTTGATCTCAATTTTCTTCTTTATATCGCTCTTGACATAGCCAACATTCTTGAAATACCGCTCATACTTCATAGAAATTCTTGGTACAATTTCATCCTGATGTAGGAGCATTAGAGTTTCCAAGCCATCAATATTTTTGAAGAAAATCCCCAAAATGGGTTTCAATATTACAAAGGAATTATATTTCCTTAATTGTAAATATTCTTACTTTCTTTTAATTATTATAGGACAGTTTTATAAAAGATATGGATAGGAGAGATTTTTTCCATAAGGAAAAAGAAAAGTTTCCTTCAAAAGCATGAGAGATTTATGGAATTAATCATAATAGCTTCAGTGAATAAATCATGAGAGATTTAGGGAATAAATAAGGGATTGATTTATTGATTTCAAAAAATCTACTTTTCATGTAGCTTTGTAATTAATCATTGTAAGTCTAAGGGGAAAACTAATGTCCAAATGAATGTGGAATTAGGCCAAGAGAGAAATGTATGATTATGAGGTTATGCATGTACAATTTTTCTTTGTTAATGGAAATGAAAATTTTCCAAAGGCTCTATGTATGACTCCTTGTATTATATTGTTTTATGTTAAAAGTTTTGATTTTGCATGAACTCATTGAAGTGGAGGAATTTGTGTGAATTGTTGGAGAGGTGAGAGTTGTATCATCGTATTTAAAATTATTTGGGGATGTCATTAAACGAGCATTGGCTATCATGAATAAAACTTTGGTTATGAACATCTTTTTGCATATGGTTAACGTTGCATACTTAGCTTCGTCATATATTAAGTTAAGATTATAGGTTCATGGAAGTGGACATTACAGGAAGAGAATAATTTTCCTGCATCAAGTGGTATCAGAAATGCTTAGCGCTTGTGACAAAAGAGTCAGAGAAGAGAAAAGAGAGTTGCGTAGCTAAAGGAGATTGGTGAATTGCAATAGTGCAATAGGTAAGATGGTCCTTATATTTTTTACTTGATTTATGAAGAGGAATTGATATTTGCAAGTAGGAGTTGGAGGAGAGTGATAGCGGATTTGATAGAGAGAACAAGTTAAGAAAGAATCGTGGTAGAAGAAGCTTGTAGTAGAGGAAGAAGGGAACAAGTAGAAGTTCTCAATAGAAGTAAACCGACTAAGTGCAACAACCAAACAAGTAGAGGAGTGCTCAAGAATGTTCTAAGGAGAGAACCAAAGGAAATACAAAAAGGTAAATCTAGTGAAGAAAGCTTGATGAGGAATTTAGTAGTAAGAAGAGGAGACTTGCTACAAAGGAGAGGCTTGGTTGTAGTTCATAGGTGAATAAGGAGAGTTCAGGAAAGGAGGAAGTGACAATGACTACTGATAGTCATGTTAACTATTCAATAAGATGTCACATCCAGATGAAAGAAAACACCAAAGCAGTTGGCATGAGTAATATGAAGGATGAGAAATTTGAGAAAGAGATGACTAAGATGAAGGCACAATTGAATGTGATTATGGATATACTACAAAAATATATTGAATACCATCGACGCAGATGGGTGCTACAGAAAAAGGTGAAGTGACACAAGTTTCAGGTGAAGTTGAAGCACAAGTTGAACATTCAATAGAGGGAAGAAGAGCAAGGAGAATTTCTTGGTGAAAATGAAGATGAGAGACTTTCTTCAAGTCTCATGAGCTACTTTGATAGTTCAAATCAACAAGTGGATGTGTTAATAGAGATAAAAGAGGCTGAAAATCCAAATAATTTTTAAACTGATATTTTTTGTATGGTTGTAGGTCATTTTGTGGATGATGATGGACAATCACCTAGAACTGTCATGAAAGTGAACGAAGAGAAATAAATTTCTTCTCAAGGCATAAAAGGAAGAAAAAATCAAAAATTTATTATGATTGAGGATGAAGTAGGATTCTCTAATGATGAAAACCATACATTAATGAATAAATAAATTGTTGATATATAGTTAAAGAAACTTGTTGTTGCAAAGGAAAAAGAAGAATTGTCTCATGGAGATAGTCAAATGAAGCATAAAGAGGAAGAGAAGCATTTAGAATTAATGCTAACAAATTTTGAAGAAGAGCTAAGGATGTTGGAAGAATGGTCGATTAATCCAAGGATTAATGGAGAATACTGCATGAAAGTTGTAGGAATAGAAGGATTTCTTAAGACATGAGATGAACGGAAGAGTAAGAATGATGAAAATATCAAAGAAGAGAAAATGAAACAACAACCAATGAGGAGCAATAACAAAAAAGTTCAACAGACAAGGAGCAACATGTACCAACTAGGAGATAAATTAGGCATTGAAATTGTAGGATGAGAATATGGATGATGAAAGTGAATGACAAATTGCACACTAATTTAAGAAGGGTAGCCAACCGCAAAATTAAATTAATGTACAAAGTTACATTATCAAAGAGAGTGGAAAAATACAACATAAAATTTGGAAACTTGGAAGGTTGCAGAAGTCAATGGTAGCAAAAATCTAGAAGCAAAATAGAAAAGGAGGTGATCAGTTACAACATAAAATTTGGGATCCAAGAGGATTCGACAATTAATGACACATGACCAGGAGGTTATGAATTCTTTTATACCTTGGGAGTTTGATGCAGGATCATTAGAGTTTCCAAGATATCAAAATTTTTGAAGAAAATCCCCAAAAGGGGTTTCAAAATTGCAAAGGAATTCTAATTCCTTAATTTTAAATATTCTTAGTTTCTTTTAATTATCATAGGAAATTTTTATAAAAGCTATGTATAGGAGAGATTTTTTCCATAAGGAAAAAGAAAAGTTTCCTTCAAAAGCATGAGAAGGTAAGGCAAGCACGGCAGTGCGGTGGCCGTTCTCAGGTAAGTCGTAAGTAAGGCACGCTAAGTAAGCTCCCCAAGGTATAAGTAGTGGCCGTTTGTTTCAAGTAAGTGAGTTGAATTGGGGCCCCCAAATAACAACAGTAGGCGGCAGTTGTTCTCAAGGAAGCACCTGAGTAAGGCAAGCCAGGAATATAGCGGTCATACTTTTCAGGTAAGTCCCCCAAGATATAGCGGTAAGAAATATCAGGCGGCCGTATTCTCGTGGGATCAACAGCATCGAGTACATCAACCTTGATTCCCTTGGGATTTCTTACCAGAGATCGAGTACCGGCATTGAGTACCGGCATAAACTCATGGTCGACAACGCGAGTACCTCATGTATAGCCATGTATTTCCCCTCGAGCCGATCTGTAGCAGCCCTTCAGACGGAGGGGCAAGGATTTCAAGGCCTCACAGAATAAGGATGCGCAAGCAGGCTCGACTGTTACCCCCCCACCAATAAGTAAACCCTAACTTAGGGTAATCATGAGGGCTTTAGTGAGTAAATCATCAGAGCTTTAAGGAATAAATCAGGGAGCGATTTATGGATTTAGAAAAATATAATTTTCTTGTAACTTTGTAATTAATCATTGTAAGCCTAAAGGTAAAACTAATGGCCAAATGAATGTGGAATCAGGCTAAGGGAGAAATGTATGATTGTGAGGTTATGCATCTACAACTTTTCTTTATTAATGGAAATGCATATTTTCCAGAGCCTCTGTGTATGACTCCTTGTATTATATTGTGTTATGTTAAATGCTTTGTGTTATGAAACCAGCTCACAAAAAGATAGAAAAGATAGTTGAAAGCCTTAGAATTCAGCCTCTTCGAGGGGGCAACCTCCTTTACATTACACAAAGGAACAATTCTTGGATGATACAAATGAAAAGACCTCCTTTCTATATATAGGACTCTAAGGGGTCATAATATAATCAGAGCCAACATAACAATAATAATGTAAGGGCACAATAATAACAATAGTGGGCTTCTATGGGGCACAATAGTAACAATATGGGCACTACATGGGTACATCAATATAATAAGTGGGTTGTACTAATAACAATAAGGGGTTACACTAGTAGTATAGGGCCTAACATGCCCCTCTCCTTCAAAAAGTATTGTCCTCAACGCTTGAGTAGTTCTTGATGCTTCTGTATAAAATTCTTGTCCTCCCATGTGGAATCTTCAGCGGTAAGTTCTTCCACTTGATGAGATACTCTGAAATTGATCAATTTCGTAGCTATCGGGTTCTTGTTTTTGTGACTGCTCCAGGTTCCAATATGATTTTTCCTTCCTCTTCAATTTCTGGCAATATTGTATGAATTGGGATCTTTTGCAACTTTTGAATAAGTGGCCATACTTCTTCGTCTTTCTTCCATTCATCCCTTGCTTCATTTATCCAATCTGGTTGGATAATAGAAATAGCACAAAACAATGCTTCCACATCCTCATCCTTTCTTCAGAGTACATCTGCAACAAAATTTTGCTTCCATTTTCTATAGATGATGCCAAAGTCATAAGTCATCATATTTGTGACACATTTTTTCTCTTCTTCTAATGATAATAGTTGTTCTAAAAAATATTTAAGACTATCATGATCCATTTTTACCTTGAAGTGACTTCCCATTCGGCAAGGTCGTCATTTCTTAAGTGCATGTACTATTGCCAACATTTCCTTATCATAAAATAGCTTGCTTGAGATGTAGTAGTAAAAATACCCAATCACCTACATCAAAACATTTTTCACTACGATGTTGATCTACCTGTTGTTTCATTTGGTTTTGCACCAACGTGGCGTTATCCTTTAAAAGTTGGAGAACTTGTTGTCGATGCTCAATGTGATGTTTCACTGCTTCAACCTTTTTCTTCTTGATATGTCCTTCTATCTTTAGAGTGTGAGGAGTGGTAATTTATTCCAATCCTTTACAAGATATGGTCGGATTCATTTCTTGATGCTTGATGTGATCTTTCACTTCTTGAACATTTTTCTTCTTGATATGTCCTTCTATCTTGATAGTTTGAGGAGTGG
>APFE031176067.1:143045-190759 GCA_000404065.3 Pinus taeda
CCCTTTACCCACATCTGGGAGTGGAAGAGACGCTCCTCCTCCTCTGGATCTTCAGGTTCATTTTTCTGGATCTTGGCAGTAGCAACAGTGGCGTTGGGATCCGCATCAATGATCTTCTTCCTTTTGTCATTCCCCTTGTCCGGTTCTGACTCAGAGTCAGAACATGCATCTGATTCAGAAACCTTTAGCTCAGCCACCACTGACTGCTTGGCCCGACACTCACTTGTGTTGTGAGTGGAGCTCTTATGGAACTCACACCATTTTCCCATGTCCTTTTTCGATTTCGCGGCGCTGTTCTTTTCTTGCAGCTTTGGCGGGTTGTCTTGGGCTGCCCCGCCTTGGCTTTGTCCTTTGTTCTGTGGTTTAGGGGCACCTTTCCCTTGCTTTAGATTCACAAATCCAAAGTCTCGCTTCTTTTGTTTAAACTTTTGCTCGACCTTGATAGCATATCGGTATGTTGTGCCGAGCGAGGAGATGTTCAGGAATTCTATTTCTTCCTGGATGTACTTGTGTAGGCAGCTGCGGTATTTGAGTATCAAATGCTTCTCTGAATCCTTGATCCCCAACTTTGTACGAAGGGTATGGAAAATATTGGTGAATTTCGGCACGTCTTGGTCCCTTCCCTGCCGCAGCGTGGTCCACTTTATGTATTCATCCTCATAGCTTCCGACAGGGTAGTACTGCTCCTTGATGGCATCTCGGAATGAATCCCAAGTGGGTGCGGCTAAAAATAGCGAGCCTGTAGTTTCATCCTTCTGCTCGTAGTAGGTTTGCCACTAGTCCTTGACGTGGGGGGCTGCTTTGAGAAGAGCGAAAACAATCTTTTCCCGACTTGAAAGTTCATGAACAGAAAAATAACCCTCTAGCAGATTTAACCATTTATCTACGGCATCTGCGTCTATTTTACCCTCGAAGATGGGGATTTCAAAATTAACTTGTAGCTTAAAGGGCGTGGCATTTCCAGAGTTGCTGCTGGAAGCCGATGCGTCACCTCTAGGTAGCCACTGAAGGATCTGCGCAAAGCTATCCATCATCACGTTCCTTTGCCGCTCGAGCGCTTCTTCAAGCAAGATTTTTATAGGATCTCCTGCCCCCTCGTCTTTCTTCTCATCCGCCATTGGAGGCCGTCGGGATTTTCGAGGCTAGTCTTGCAAAGGTTCGACCAGTTCAAGCCCTAACTCCTTATATTCTGACCTCGTCGGGGACATGCAAAGAAAAAACGAGAAAAAGCAGACCGCTCTGATACCACTGATCCAGATTTAAACAGGAACGCAATAGATTATAGAGATAACCATAAATACAGAGATGTGATAACCATAAATAAAGAGATGCAGCGGTAATAACACTTTATTTCATTACTGGAAAATACCGAAATATGCTTACAACCAGAATTGGAAATAAACCAGCTAGGATGATGGTAGCTTATCTCTGAGAAGAGATGTGTGGCTACATGTCTCTGAACTGTTCCGAAATTGTGTTACAATGAGGCTCGAAGCCTATTTATTATTGAGAAACAAATGGAAAACCCTTCACATTCCAAAACCGACCCTTAGAAGATGAAACGCCAAATTGTGGGCCCCGTTTTGGGTAAATTGGTACATCAATTTCCCGGGGTCGTAACTTTGCATACGATCTCCGTTTGACGCGTATAGCTCGTTAGAAAGATCTATCTGAGAACTACCATTGTTGGAACGGGCAACACAGGTCCATGGATGTTCCATGGACCCGTGTTTCCCCCGGATTCCCCAAAAAACGTCGTTTAGGGCCTCAAAACGGCTCCGGAAGTTCAGGACCTGAAAAAACTACTAAAAATAGTAAGTTGTGCTACAATTAAGGAAACTGAAAATGCTGAAAGAGACAATGATGGGGGTCGAGATGGACTTGGAAGGTGGCCACCAATATCCACCTGGATCAAAGGAACCCCAGGTTGTCACATATGCAATAAAGCGACTTACGATAATGCCGATAAAGCGATCGATGATAGTTGATTGCATTGCAAGAAGGCATGGGAGATATACCATGACTCATGGACAGCACGATACACGATATGCGATTCACCGATATCAACAATCAGTGATCTAGATAGCAATGATATAAAGGTCCGTTGACATATGCCTGTTGCGATTGTGATATGCGATCGAGCACTGACCCAATAAGGTTTATGGATGTGATTTCATATTATTTGAAATCTAGCCTTAGCGCCCGATAGAGGATTCTCTGTTTATTTTCTTTGTACTCGCTCCCATTCTCCTTGCCACGCTATAAGCGAGCGTTTACAATAGGAATGCGCTATAGAACATGCAAAACTAGAGGGCCATGTGTAGAGATGTAGAGCCAGAGAGCCAGATGGCTAGATGAAGAGCCATAGATCCATAGAGCCAGAGGGCTAGACGCAAAGGCACAGGGAGGAGAGGAAGCTACAGAACTGTAGAGGAATGATGGCACAAAGCGGAATGGATGGAAGTTGTAGAGTCACAAGATTCCTAAAATACTAGAGAGCCAAGCGAAGAAGCTAGTCTCCCTTCAGGAGTCTCCCTTCGAGGAGCTCACAAGGGGCTCCCTTCAGAATTTCTCTCTTGAGTGAGCAGAAAAGGATTTTCCCTTCAGGGAGCTCACAGTTGAGCAAAAGAGACAAGATCCATAGAGTCGTAAAGCCAGTGAGCCACCAGAGGTTGGAGGCTTGGTAGAGGTCGAAGCCATCATAGGTTGGGAGGTCAGAGCCACAGTTTCTTAGAAGTTTGAGTGCAACAGAGTTACAGAAGGCCAGAGAGCCAAAGAGTTGAGGATTCACAGAGTTCTACCAGAGGTTGGGAGGACAATGAAAGAGCCACCAAAGGTTGGAGGCTTGACAGAGGGAGAGTCACCAGAGGTTGGGGGCAGAGCTGTAGAGCCAGAGAGCTCAAAGTAGACTTCTAAGAGCCATGATGATGTAATGAAGTTCAAAACAACAAAGAGATCAAATGATCAAGTTGTTGTTGGTGTCTGATGTGTGCTGAAGACAGAAGAAGGAATTCTAGAAAAAATAAAAGAATTTTAATGGAGTTCGTGCAAGCCAGGAGCTCAAGAAAGCCCTGAGTGTTGATTGAAGGAACCTAGTCCAGAGAAGCCTGGATCTGTTTACAGAGTATGGATAGCCAGTGGGATAAGATGGTATTCTAAACCCATAGGTTCTATTGTAAACCATTGGATTTGAGTCAAAGACTTGTAAAATAATTCAGACCATAATCCAAAGAGCCTAATTGAGTTGATTAGAGCTCAAGGAGACGTAGCCCAAGATATCAGGATGAACTCCATATTATATTGTTGTCTTTTGTGTTTTCTTATTTGCTGCATTATTTACTGTTACATGTATTTAAATATCAGCATAAGCAAAGAACACAAAGCACATAAACAGTCTAAAAACAAACCGAAGCATACACTTCTTTCAAGTACTCCTAATTATGCAATTATCAATCATAAGCATAGATCTTGGGAATATATATAAGCTTTGGAGTGGGAGAGATCCTTGTTGATTGACAAGAAGCCCTTAGTGCCCCATTTTCAAATCAGAGAGGAATATCTTTTCAACACCAATGGATTTTATGTCATGCATAATGGATCTTACTTCTGATGCTAAGCACAAAGGGTCATCAATTTTCAACTCAAGGCTGAACAAATTAATCATCAATTGAACAACTTCAAATTCAGAGTATGAGCCATACAATTACACAAACTTATTTAAAACTTCAAAAGCATTTGAAAATGGAAAAATATGTCAACTCGCCTCTTCATTTATTGACACCGCAATCAAGGCATAGGCCTTGTTATTCTTGTTTTCTCAAATGGCAAGCTCCTTATGTGAAGTTTTTTTTAGGTGCATTATCTTCTTCTCCATAAAAACCCCTTCCCACAACTCATTTAAAATGAAGGTGTATTTTTATCTTCCGAGACCACTCAAGATAGTTCTCTTTGCCAAAGAGAACTATTCGGACAATGAATATGAGTGAATGCATCATCAAAAAGACTATACATGTTTTGTTTTGAAAATAATGTGGCCTTTATCTTCTTGGGTAAAAGATCAATTTAATTATATAAATGGAAAAAATCCTCTTTTCACTCCACCGGATCAACATTTTTAAAATATATCACCACTTCTAACATAATATACCGCTCAACCTATGCACTTTCATCAATCAATATATGCACTTCATGCCATTCATAAACTATCCATATGTATTATATAAAATGTGTAGACTTTAAAAAAATATTATTCAAACCATGCCATCAAATTAAGTGCCATTCACACTATACATCATACGTATATGCCTTATTTCTAAAACACTCAACATGGTCTTCATAATATATACGTCTCGTTTTAAAATAACTCTAATGAAATGCAATCTTCAAGGCATACCATCTATCACTTAAGGCCGTTCATCATAGGATATTTCATATACCATGCTTCAAGTAATACCATGTAACATGCGTATCAGACTCATTAAAAATTCATACCATTAAGCCAAGCACATTCCTTCATAAAAATGGATTCACACACGGTCGGCCAAAAAAGCAGACACAATTCACTGTAACTGGTCTTCCAAAAGAACTTGTTCCAACATCTTTCAGCCTTAAAAAATAATTCTACCTACCTTAAACCTTTCAATGCATTCAATGACCGAAACGACCAACACACCAGGCATATGAAATTCAACGCAGTTTACGACTTTAGCGCTTCGACACGATAGCCCCACTATACCAGCGCTCGGGTGTCAGATTCATATGTCTGCACATGCTTCTCCCATAAGGGTTTTGACAAGCATATTCAACGCAGAGTCCTTTCAGTCTTCCACCACTGAGCAAATGAGTAACAACGTTCAACGTGGTGTAGCGTTAAGTTACAATCCATCATTCATGCTAGCATATTTTTTAACCAGCATATGAACTACTCACAGACTTCAAGACAACCTCTTAAAAGGTTTTCAACACACAAACAAACAACGCTCCTTTTGCAAGCCCGTGTTACCATAGTCCTACAACACACAACAAAATGAATGAACCAAAACTCATAGAGGATTGTCAACGTGGCTCCAAGGTTCTAAATTCAGGCAGACGGACAGAGGGACAGAAAATAATGGCAGGGAGAAAAAAAGAGGACAATGGCGGGAGCTACAGCACAAAAAGGCTAATTTAGGAGCTGGCTCTCATACTATGATAGGCTAGAGGTAACTGCACTAATTGAATTTTTTATTGTATTAGCTATATCATGAATTTATACATGAGTGGAAAGACACTTAGGATTCCAATTCAAAGGTCTCTTGGTTTGCTCAAACAATATTTACAATATTTACATTAATCCTTTCAGATTAGGTGTCAACATTTGAGATGCCCAATCTTGGTCACATGAAATATTTTCTTAGAATAGAAGTTGAACAGACTGAAAATGGAATTTTCATTTGTCAAAGAAAGTATGCAAGAAACATGTTGACAATGTTTAAAATGAGTGAATACAAGCCAACAAACATACCAATTGTTCCACGAACTAAGCTAAGCAAAGACGACAATAGTCGAGAAGTAAATTCCACTTTGTACAAGCAACTAGATCCTAATGTATCTCACAACAACAAGGTTTGACATGATGTATTCATTCAACCTTATATCTAGTTTATGGAGTCACCAAGAGAAACCCATTGGAATGCAGGAAAAGTAATTTTAAGGTAAAATTGTAGGAATAATACAATATGGAATTTTGTACACTAATTCCAAAGACAACCATCTTCTTGGTTACACAAATAGTGAATTTGTAGAAGTTATTGATGACAAAAAGAGTACCTCGAGATATGAATTTCACCTAGGTATATGACTGATTTGATGGGCATCCAAGAAGCAATCTATTGTCTCCATTTCATCAACACAAGTAGAGTACAACAATATGAGCATTATGCCAAGCAGTTTGGTTAAGAAGATTGATAGGTGATCTTGAGTTTGAATAGAAGAAGGAGCCAACTCCTATGTAATACATCAAGAGGAGGATGAGAAATCCCACAAACAATAATATCTTCCTTGGGGGGTTGAGGTTGTTCCAGATTCAGAGAGGTAAGCAAAACAAAATTATGGGTAGAATCAAGACACTTTGTAATCTGCAAATTATGATGACACTCATGCGAAACAGGACTTGTTTCTAATTGAAAGTGTTGTAAAGAAACAAGAACCAATCATTGAAAATTTATATTAAAATACATCCAATCGACATCACTTTCAGGAAATTCAAAGCAAAGATGCAGATATCTGAAAGAAAAATCCTCTAAAATTTCTGCATGTTTTCATCTAAGATCAATATTAATTCAATGTGGCGGGGGGGGGGGGGGTATTTTTTATAGGGTCTCCTCGCACCTCCTCGGTCAATGTTTTCTTCATGGACCTACTAAGGAATGATTGGGTCAATTATTAACTTTAAGAGCATGGCATCACTTTAGGCCACTCGTTTGGTAAATAATGTTGTGGAACAAAAACCCCTGTCATGCCATCTGTTAAGCAAATCTTTAAGTGAGGATATTCTCATGATTGTAGCAAAGAGTCGCTTATAATTCTCTCCTCTACTAAGGAACTGTTGGAGATATGCACCTTGGCAATATTCATTCCAATGTGATGGCACATATTATTTCAGTCAAACCTCAGCGATTTTGCACAATCCCAATGGGAACTCCATATTAATCTTGATGCTAACTAAAACAAATTCTCATCCTTTAAAGTTGCAAGGTAGGTATGTGAGCTAGGGACCAATAGAAAAAGGATGCAACTGGCAGGAAGGTCGCATACTCTCAGTCATCCTGTAGGTTTCATATCTTGGTCAAGGAACTGGCATCAGAGGATGTGACTAGCAAGCAGGTCGCATAATCGCAAACATCCTATAGGTCGCATATCTCAGTCATTTGTCGAGGCTCTATGACATGACTCTACAACCTGGAGAGGGATGACAAAGAAATGAAGTGAATTTGGTGAAGGTCGCATCATTGCAACACTCTGTGGGTCAGATTCCTGAGCTGGATTCTAAACTGCGATTATGCAACCTGAGAAGGAACTACAACTTGATGGTAGGTACATTTGAAAGCTGCATCATATTTGTTGGAATGACTTCGTTGATTGCAGAACACTTTGCATATTTAGAAAGACGAGATTAGACACTAGCCTTGAGGATAAGATCAGCCAATTTAGTGTTCCACAAATTTTAGTAATCACGACTATGTAGGTCGCATCCCATGTCATGATGTTTTTCTAATCGTTCATTGCATCTCCGAGATGCGACCTCATGACTCATATGCCTATTTCCAATTCATGGGCATGGCTAGCTTGATGATGGTGAAGTCCATTGTTGCATGTCTCTTGAAATAAACCAGTGTCACAAAACCCATTGGCTCAACAACTTTAAACCTTTCCCTTTGAAATGTGATCCTTTAAACTATCTAAATGTAGCGCATTCAAAGCCAACTCCTAGTGGGTACAGATAGCGTCAACGATCACTTACCTTCTTGCGCTATGACCTCATCACTTCCTTTTGTGTGTGTTATTGGCACCTGGGAACTATGTGCAAAATTTTTGCGCATATGGGACTATGGGCCTCTGCTTCAGTGCCTTGCTACATGTTTTGGAAATAGCTCCCCTCCCAAAGACCTTTAATGTATTAAATGTTCTTTATGGCAGTGCATTTTGTTCCTTTTATTATGGCTTGGAACCTGTCATTGTGGATGATTGAAGGAAACACTAGGCCAAGCAGATGAGTAGGTCACAACTAGGATACTTTGGCAAGCGAAGCAATTGTTGGGACAAAGAATCAAAATTAAAATTTGCATTGATACTTGTCTCACGAAAAATGTAATTATCAAGGATTCGCTGGAACTTTAGGTGTAATGATAGTGGCATGCGTTCTGTGGACACTCTCATCACATGGGATTTCCATAATTTTATTCCATATATGCCAACCTCACGCGTTTGAGTCTTTGCCTCCTTGGAAACCTTGTTTTCCAAAGCATGTGCATTGTTGTATATGTGTAGGGTTATGTATGATATCATTGCTCGAAAGACCCTGAATGACTTGGAATTTCCATACGAGCATTTTGATCCTCAATAGTCTGAAGCATCTGCTGTGTTCATCTACCTATCTTGTAAGTGTATTCATATACCTGTCTCCTGAGTGTCACCAAACTTTTGGTATGGATCAAGGATTGAGGTAGGACACTTATTGATGGAGGAAATCCAATGAGTCAACTTATCCCATCCATGAAACTTAAGACTAAGATATCATAATTGTACGCTAAGGAGTTCCGTAAATTGAAGTCTTTCTGCCGAGCCAACTGCGATACCACACTATGATGAAACCAATACAGGCACGTCATCATGATAGCAAAAATTAATGCTACAAAAATATATATGAGATTGGAACCTTTCCCAGATACTGCACAGAAACAATACTCACATGTGATCGTAATAGCAGGGATTAATGCTGCAAAATTATATGAAATTGGAACCTTTTACAAGTATGGCACAAAAGCAATAATTAAAAATTCCAGCGATCCTTGCTGAATGGAATTATTCACATGGATTCATTATAACAACTAGTGATTGGGATTTAAAAAAAAGAGATGTAAAGTTTATTTATCCTTCTTTGTAGTTAATTTACATTGTTTTCTAAGGTTCTAAGTGAGTAGGATTCTGGGCATTATGGAATGATCTAGATTTAAACAAAAACACAAAGATGCAACGGAAATAATACTTCATTTCATTAATGTCAAATATTGAAATATGTTTACAAACAAAAATAGAAATAAACCAGCTAGGGCGATGGTCGCTTATTTCTGAGAAGAGATGTGGTGGCTACATGCCTCTAAACTATGTTACAATGAGGCTCAAAGGCCTATTTAGTGTTGAGAAACAATGGAAAACCCTAAGCATCCAAAAACCTAACCCTAGAAGATGAAATGCCAAACTATGGGCCCTATTTGGGTAAATTGGTACATCAATTCCCGGAGTCGTAACTTTGGCATACAATCTTTGTTTAACATGCAAAATATGTTGTTAGAAAGATCTATTCGAGAACTACAAATTTAGGAAATGCAACATCAATCCATAGTTCCATGTTTCTGTTAGAAAATTATATATTACGGAGCAGTGGAACACATAAAATATTGCAGAAATATAAACACAGAAAATGCACAAAACAAGAGAGACACAGATATACGTGGTTCACCCAGTTTGGGCTACGTCCACCTCGAACAGCCAGTCCTTCCTTTCTATTATCCAGCAAAAATGAGAGACACAACTACAGCAAAGCGCTTGTATATATCTCAGTTTTCTCTCCAGTCACTTCTATTCGTCAAAACGGAATGCACTTAATAACCGCTCAAAATACAAATGCCTCATACAAAGAGAGGGGTGCTTCTAGGGCAAAAACCCTATAAACTAAGTTCTACGTAGATCATCTGCTAATGAAGGTCAGATTGCTAGAAATTACTATACGTCATATTTACAGGCAAATTACATATGTTTTTAGCTTCGGGGCGCTGCCCCGAGCCGCGGGGACGTGGCCCGAACCCAGCCGGGGGGGATGACCCCGGACCCCGCGGGGGGGACAAGTCCCACATGGAGGGTGTAAATTTTCCCTGGGGGGGTTTTTTTTTTTTTAACACCCGGCTACAAAATCTGAACATCATAGCCCACAACAGTTTCTCCCAGTTTTCACAAAAAAGCATCATTTAGGGCCTCAAAATGGCTTCGGAAGTTCAGGACCCGAAAAATTACTAAAAATAGTAAACTGTGCTATAATTAAGGAAACTGAAAAGATGAAAGAAATAATGGTTGGGGTCCAAGTCAACTTGGCAGGTGGCCACCAATATCTACCCGGATCATTCCTCCCCCCTTAGGAAGCAGTGGTCCCCACTGCATTGAGTTCCTCCATGAGATGAGGAAACTTCTGCTAAACTTGGTCCCTAGTGAGCCACTTGCCCTGGTGAAGGAGTTAGCCTGCTTTGACAACTCGATATAGCTAGATATTCTGCTAGTGAGTGTGCTTGATTTATGTGTCCATGATTCGATTAGTTGCAGCTTGTTCCATGCAATCTTGATTTAACTCTGTCGGTATGAGTTGTTTTGCAATGTCGGATGTGTCTAGTAATGGTGGAAAGTATGGCCAAAGGTGGTCCACATTGAACACTGGGTGTAGGCCAAGGAATGGGGGAATGCTAAGATCAAATGCATTATCTCCCATAGCCTTGGTAATGGTATAAGGACCATATCAGAGTGGCCTAAGTTTTCGATAGGCTCCGGTAAGGCGTTCCTTTTGCAAATGAAACTAGACTTTGTCACACACTTGAAACTTGCATGGCACCTAATGTTGATCATGTTGTTGCTTGTACTTGGCATTTGATTCCTCCATAATGTCATGGACCTTCTCGCGAATATGTTGGATGTGCTCAATGAAGCTATTTGCCTTATTTTTTTCGGATAGGACATGAGTCGAATCTGCATGAGTAGCTGCAAATGGCATGGCCACATCAATGGGACATAGTGGCTAGAATCCCAAGCCCACCTGAAAAGGGTTGTGCCCAGTTAAGTTGTGGAGAGCCCAGTTGTAGCTGTGTTGAACATAGGGGAGGCTCTCGTCCCATGTGTGTGGATGCTTTGAGCTGTACATGCGCAGAATGTGTACGATCACCCTGTTGACAACCTCTATCTGGCCATCAGTTTGAGGGTGGAAGGTTGTGGACTTAGTGAGCTTGGTGTCTAGCATAGACCCGGGACTAGACCAAAATGTACTGAGGAACTTGATGTCTTGATCTAAGATGATAGACTGTGGGATACCAAAGTCTACCCACACTCACTCAAAGAAGATTTTAGTAGTGGCTTCTATTGTGATATTCTTCTTGCATGCCGCCATAATGGTCATCTTCGAGAACCTGTCGACGACCATAAAAACATAGTCATTTCCATGCTTAATGGAAGGAAGGCTTGACATGTAATCCATGGAGATGGATTCCCAAGGTCGACTCAAGGTAGGAAGCATAGTATAGAGGCCTTGCTTCTTGATGGTCGGTTTGGCAATGCTGGAGGCAGTGCATGATCTGATCTACTTCTTGACATAATGTCGAAGATTCGACCAATAAAAATACTTTTGTGGTACTAGCACTATTTGCTCATCCCCAAAATGCCCAACAGCCCGACTATAGTGTGCTTCCAAAATCATCTTGGCACACTCGCTTGAAGGAACACAAAGGTGACCTAAGTGGCATAACAGGACATCCTGGAGGTGAAAATCTAGAACATGCTGACTCTCCAAGAGTGTTTGGTATGTGCAACTGAATTTTGGGTTGCTTTTGTAAAGTGGCCAATCAAAATTCTCGTGCCCACAAGAGTGGAGCATGATGGTTAATGCCATGATCGGTGGTCAACTAAGGCAATTTGCAACATTATTGGTGTTTCCCTTCTTATACTTGATATTCAAATGGAATTGTTGCAAGTATGTGGACCACTTCTAATGGTGATCATTCTGCAATTTCCCTTGGGTCTGTATGAACTGCAGGGGTCGGTGGTCTGTGTGGATGACCTTTTCCTTCCCCAAAATGTAATGTTTCCATTGTCCGTAGGCCTACACAATGGAATACACCTCTTTGTCATAAGTGGGATACTTCCAGACTATGTGCGAAAGTGTCTCACTGTGGTATGCCACTGGATGCATGTGTTGAGTAAGGACATCCCCAATACCATAGTCAGAGGCATTTGCCTTGACCTCAAATGGTTGTTGCAAGTCTGGTAATGTGAGCACTAGTGCTGAGCAGAGGTGATCCTTCAACTATGTGAATGCCTTCTCTTGAGATTCAGACCAAAATAATTTTGCTTTCGCTCACCCTTGGTGACTTGACTTAAGGGCCAAGTGATATGATAAAATCCCAACACGAACCTATGGTAGAAGTTGGCAAGACCTAGAAAGTTGTGGAGCTTTATTAGAGTGGTTGGAGATGGCCAATCCCGAATGACTTGGATCTTGGTTGGATCCACATGCACCCCCTTTGCATCAATAATGTATCCTAGATACTGAACCTGGGTCATGCTGAAAGTGAATTTCTCCAAATTGTCACATAACTTGTGTTGCCACAGCGTTTAGAGAACCTATCGGATGTGGTGGAGGTGTTCTTCATCCTTGACATGGGGGGTTGCTTTGATAAGAGCGAAAATAATCTTTTCCCGATGGAAAAATCATGAACAAAAAAATAATCCTTTAACAGATTTAACCATTTATCATCGGTATTTGTGTCTATTTGACCCTTGAATATGGGGATTTCAAAATTAACTTGTACCTTAAATGGTGTGGTGTTTCTAGAGTATCTGTTGGAAGCCGATGCGTCACCCCTGGGTAGCACTGAAGGATCTGGGAAAAGTTGTCCATCATCATGTTCCTTTGTCACTCGAGGGCTTCTTTGAGCAAGATTTTGATAGGATCTCCTACCCCCTCATCCTTCTTTTCATTCACCATAGGAGGCCGTCGGGATTTTCCAGGCTGGTCTTGCAAAGGTTTGACCAGTTCAAGCCCTAACTCCTTATATCCCGACCTCGTTGGGGACATGCAAAGAAAAACATAGAAAAAAAGAAGACTGCTCTGATACCACTGATCCAGATTTAAACAAGAACGCAACAAATTATAGAGATAACCATAAACACAAATGGGTGCAGCGGAAATAATACTATTCATTAATGTAAAAATACTCGAAATTACTGCCCTTACAAACCAGAAAATAGAATATAAACAGCTAGGTGATGGTAGTTTATCTTTGAGAAAGAGATGTGGTTTCTACATGCCTCTGAACTATGTTATACGAGATGAGGCTTGATAGGCCTAATTTATTTTGAGAGAACGATGGAAAACCCTAAACATCCAAAAAGCTAACCCTAGAAGATGAAACGCCCAACTGTGGGCCCCGTTTGGGTAAATTGGTACATCAACCTCCCGGGGTCATAACTTTGGCATACGATCTTCGTTTGATGTGCACAATATCTCGTTAGAAAGATTTGTCTAAGAACTACAGCTTTGGGAAGAGAAACATCGGTCTATGGACCCATGTTGCTCCCACTTTTCCCAAAAAATGTCGTTTAGGGCCTCAAAATAGCTCCAGAAGTTTAGGACACGAAAAACAACTAAAAATAATAAATTGTGCTACAATTAAGGAAACTGAAAAGCTGAAAGAAACAATTGTGGGGGTCCAAGTGGACTTGGCGAGTGGCCACCAATATCCACTTAGATCATGGAAGTACTATGGTAACCCTAAATGATTCGGATTTTGCAAAAGAAAACTTGAAAGGATTTTTATCATGTGCTTAGTGAAAAGCATCTTCGAGGATGTGGCATTACAAGATCATTTAGGATTTACCAAGTGTGTGGGAAAATCACACCTACCTAAACCTTAACATAATTTAGAGGAAACCCTACTCATCAATCTCATAATATCTCTTTGGGGGCACGTGAGGACTCTAACGCCTTATCAAAGAATCTTCCCAAAAAATCAATTTCATCAATGTGGTATACATTACATAAGTGGGGGCAACAAAAAGGGTTTCATATGAAGGGTTGCGGGGAGAGTAATTAGTTGAAGGTCTTATCTAAAACCCTAGTAGCCTATGGTGAGTGGTGGGGTACCCAAAATTTTGAATATGCTCAAAAATTTGGGTGGTGTTGTAGAGACTACAACGTAACCCTAAGGTTCGAGATATTTTCAAAAATGGGTTTGTAAAGTTAAAAAAAGAAGGGCGGCAGGCCATGACCCCCACTGCTCCGAGTGGAGCCCATGATAAAATTAACATTATAATAAGAGTGGCGGGTCGCTATGACCCCACCACCCGCGGAACTGTCACAATAGTTGTATCAAAAAAGGGGCGGGAAACTATGACTCCGCGGCCCCCGAAACCACCATAGTGCATATATATATATATATATATATAGATATATATCATGTGGGGGGGGCAGGATGTCAACCTCGCTGCCCCTCCACTCATTTGAATACCATATAACTCAGTAGAAATCGGGGGGAGTGGGCCACTACACTGGTGAAACCTCCACCCATAATAAAAAGTTCAACATATTACGTAATAAAAATGGGAGGGGCGTGATTTGATCCCCCTACCCCTCCTTAATCACTCCTCATTTTTAACCAACACGCTAATGGTCTTCGTTGGGAGATCCGCTGGCCATTTAGTATTTAAACCTTTTTACCCAGTGTGACCGATTGGAGAGAGCACAAAACAAATTTCGAGGTTAATGTTTTGCGAGAGGGTGGAACCCTGAGCAACCTGTGAGAGGGGGTAGAACCTTCCTTGTGGATATTTCCAGAGGGTCAATTTTGGTCCAGTGTCAAAATTGGGCAAGTTTGATATCGATTTTGCACCCCTTAGCGACAGTAACTCAATGGTGATGTCATTGTTTGCAACAGAGCTCTCCATTTTCAGCCAGTTTACGATTGGAGCTATAAGATTCCTTATGTAAATTTTGATTGTACTTCTTTCTCTTTTATGCCATTTAATGAATGAAGGCCTCCCCATTTAGCGAGCAGGGACCGGAGATGTAGTCCAAATTGGACAAACTCTGTTATCAATTATCTTGTCTTCTTTTTATGCCTTATGTGTTTCCTCTCTTCTTTCATGTGCACATTAAGTTTTCTATGGTTAAGCTGAAAAATTCATTCATGTAATTCTTTAATACATCTATAAGAAAAAGATCTTGGATCCCCTAAAAATTAATTTCTCAGGGTCAGATACAGCATGGTTTTTCTACTAAGAGGTATCTAAGTGAGTGTGAGGCTTTCTAAAATCCAAGATGATAAAAGATAATGAGATTTGTGGAGTCACCAAGGTGATGAGGATGTAATCAGAACGTGTTTGCTCACCTACACAAAGATTACTTAACTTGTCGTATCCCAGGGGAAAGATCCTTCAATATGTTCCCCGACAATGGCGCCAAAAGATGTTTTCACTTACAGATTGCTTAGAAGACCAGTTCCTAGTAACATCTAGATTTTATGTGTCTCATATGATTTTTAGGAAACCGGAGACATCATATATATTTTATACACATATTTAAATTCGTACAATAAACAACATGGGTTGGTTCATTCATCCATGGGCATAAGCCATGTATTTTTGGTACTCTTTCACATATACAATTCAAATAAATATATGTATGAAATCGTGGAGGCTGAGTAGTTCAAGGACCTACAGTTTAATCATATTTTGCAGAGCAATGAAAGAAGAGAAGGAGATAGAATAACTCACCATATAGAGCTTGAAAATTCAATAATTATACACTTATCTGAGTTAAATACAGACATATTGGATGAAAGAGGATTGGGTGCTATGATTCTTGGAGCGCTATTTAAAGATATAATCCCAAAGATACATACAAGCATGTGCATTAACAATTCAATACAAATGAATCTATAAGAACATATTAAATATTTCTGGCAACTACAATTACATGAATCAGAGAGGACATGTGAACATAATGGAATTTAAACTGAGAGGGAACATACTATGGTACTCGAATGTAGGAATCTCTACCATTTCATTAATATTCTGAAAGATGCAAGTCTTGAAGTCATACAGTCTCAGAAATAACATGTAATTAATCTTTAGGATTCAAAACCTTTTCTAATTGTTTCTTCCTCCCTTTTATAAGGAGGGAGAGAACATGGAAATAATAAAATATCTCAGGCTAGAGCTTCCAGCTACCTACCATCTCGGCATGTAGGCTCTTTCACCTCTAATTATTACAATAGAAATATAGATTTCTTGAAAATAAAAGAGAATAACAATAGAAATCATAAAACAAAAAATAGAATCAACAGGTGAACTGAAATGGTAGTCCTGTAAAAATATCTCCACACTGCTCTTTTTGCTAGCCTCTGGTCCAAATGTGATTCTGCTATATTATGCATCATGCTCTCTCGGCCAGTTCTCTATCTCTTTCGGTCTTAAATTTTTCTCTTCTTCTTTTACAGGAAGCGGGAGAGATCAGCCATGATGGTCATAAATATTTTGAGCACTGCTGCCAACTCATGCGTCTCCTTAACTTCCTGCAAAACACTATCAGATCCATGCATGCCTTGTGAAATTGTTAATACAAGTGTATCGGAGCTCAGAGATTGGGAACAATATTCATAAATTGTGAACATAGATCACATTTGCCCCCCTACAGTTTAGTCCCTTTCATTGTTTCTGCATCATAGGACTTTGGGCTGTGACCTGTGCCTTGACCTTTTTATCAGAGGTTTTTGATAGGTGGCTTGCACTCGGGGATGTAACTTAGAGTGACGTGATCTCAGGTTTCATCGATTGTCGATCGCTGACCACCTTCCACACTTAGCCCTTGGTTCCTCAGTTCTTTATGTGACTATAGGCCAACGCCTTTATCATGTGATCATAATCAGAGGTTTCGCTAAAGATGATGCCTTGTTTCGTAGATCATTGATTACCGATTGGTGATTTCATCATTGCAACATGTCATTTCCTAAGTGGTGACATCCGTCACGTGGATATGCCCCCATAGGAGCCTAAAAACGCCATATCACCATGCCACATGTCCTACGTACTGCCACATCATGGTGACGTTAGCGCCACCATGCCTTTATCAGCTCCAATAGTGCTCTACCATGTGGCCCCATGGATGAGGGAGAAAGGGTCCACCTGCCTCTGGTTTCTCACTGCGAACCTTTGTTAAATTATTTTAGACCTTCCTGGTGTTTTAACACCATCATCGTATTCCTCCCGCAACTTCTTAGGAGTGGTCGATTGGACCTGCTGATCGTCGATAGGCTTGGACCAACCGATCATTGATATGCCTGGACCTGCCAAAAACCAATTTGTGATACTGGTGATCATTGGTTGTTAGTTTTACCCCAAAGCTCTGATTTCCTCATCATTTCCTGAACCCGCCTTTCTCCCATTTACGATATTTTCCTCCTTTCAAAGGTGACAAAACCCCCATCTTTAATAGCCCATATGTTTTGATTCTGGGGTCCATTTGAGGAGTTCCATATACCATTGGAAATATTATTTTGAGCACTATCCAATGGAGGGGGACCAATTTAGCTCTGAGAAATTATATAGCTTGGAAGATGGCTTCAAAATTCACTTCTCTTTTTCACTTTGGACAACTGAAAACACATTGGTAGTGAGTGACAACACCATCTCATAGGGAAGTGGATTTCTCTATTGATTTGGTACCAAGATAAACACCAACATTGAAGGCACTGTACAAGATGAGCACTCTAGAGTTAGTGGAACTAAAGTTGTAGTTGAAGGAAATGTCTAATAAGGGATACAATAGGCCTAGTATGTCACCTTGGGGTGTACCAATATTTTTTGTGAAAAAGAAGGATGGTACTCTCAAGTTTTCCATTGACTACAAGTAGTTACAGTAGGTGATGATTAAGAACAAGTACCCTTTGCTATGGATCAATGACTTGTTTGATCAGCTGAAGGGAGTAGCATTGTCCTTGAAGATCAATTTGAGATCAGGGTATCATCAAGTACACTTCAAAGAATAAGACATTTACAAAACTACATTCTATACCAGGTATGGGAATTATGAGTTTGTTGTGGTTCATTTAGGTTTGAATAATGCTCCAACTACTTTCATGTGTTTGATGAATAATGTGTTGCATCCTTATTTGGAAAAGTTTGTGATAGGATTCATTGATGACATATTGATATATTGTAAGAATGAGGAAGGGCATGCAAAACATCTAGCAACAATGTTGAGATTTCTAAGAGAGCATCAATTGTATGCCAACCTTAATAAGTGCAATTTCTTTCAGATATAATTTCATTACTTGGGAGATGTTGTTTCCAAAGAAGGTATAGTCAAGGACTTGGAAAATATTAGATCTATCATGGAATACGAAACTCCTAGGAATGTGGATGAGGTCATATCATTCATGGGACTAGCAGGTTATTACAGGAGGTTCATCAAGAACTTCTTGCAGATTTTATATCCTATTAGATCATTGTAGAGAAAAGGTAATAAATTCAAATGGAAAGAGGAATGTGTAACTAATTTTGAGCAGTTGAAGTAGTTGCTTACAAACACTCTAGTTATAAATATCACAAATCTAGATAAAGATTGTGTGGCATGTATAGATGCTTGTAAGAGAGGACATGGGGGAGTCGTGATATAGGAAGGACAAGTGCTATGCTACAAGTAAAGGAAGTTGAATGTGAATGAGCCAAACAATGTGACTCATGATCTTTAGTTGGAAGTTATCATCCATGCCTTGAAGTTGTGGAGACATTGCCTTCTTTGCAAGAGGTTCATCTTGATGATTGATCACAGTGGGTTGAGGTACTTGTTAGATTAACCTAATCTAAATGTTAGACAAACTAGGTGGTTGGTTAGGCTCAATGATTTTGACTTTGATATCGGGTACATTAAGGGTAAAGAGAATAGGTTTGCAGATGCTCTTAGCTGAAGAGTGAAGATAAATCACATTGCAACTATGGTTTCATATGAGACAAATTTACAGGATCAGATCTTATAAGAAGGAGAAAAGGATGAGAGGTACCAACAACTTAAACACAAGTTGTAAAAATAGGGTATAAATAATCAGAATGTGAATTATCTTCTCACGATAGATGGCTTGGTCAAATTTAGGGAAAATATCTATGTGTGGGACAACAACAAGGTCAAGGAGTTATCTTCAGGGAATTTCATGTCAAGCCATATTCAGGTCACTTGGGATATGAGAAGACATTGACGATGGTTAAGAATTTATACCACTATCTAAACTTAAAGAAAGAGGTGGTTGAGTTTCTTCCAAGATGTTTGGATTGTCAGTAGGTAAGAGGAGGGTGTAAGCATACATGTGGTTTATTGGAGTGGATTATGACTCCAAAGTGGAAATGGGAGGTCATTTCCATGGACTCCATTACATGTTTGCCATGGACATCAAAGAAACATGATTATATTATGGTTGTGGTTGACAGGTTGACCAAACTAGCTCATTTCATCACAGTTAAGTCTGTGAACTCATCTAGTGACATAGCTCAGATTTTCATTACGGGTATAGTGAGATTGCATGATGTTTCTAAGAAGATTGTATATGACAGAGATGCCAAGTTCACTTCCAGGTTTTGGAAGGCGTTGTTTATAGGTTTGGGGACAAATTTAGCCTTTAGTAGAACTTATCAGTCACAGACAGATGGATAGATAGAGAAGGTTAACAAGATTCTTGATGACAGGTTAGGGATGTATATCATGCATCAATAGTGAAAGTGGGAAGAGTATATTTTACTGGTTGAGTTTGCATATAATAATGGGTATCAAGAGTCCTTGAAAATGAGTCCATTTTAGGCACTTTATTGGTGGAGTTATAATACTCCCATTAGTTTGAGTGATCCAGTGAATAGGGTACTGGTTGGACCAGATATGTTGGCGGAGATGGAATAGGAAATGTAGGCTATTAAGAAGAATATAAAGGCAACAAAGGACTGGAAAAAGAGTTATGCAGATACGCACTGCGTATTTAAGGACATTCAAATTTACGGACATGTATACTTTCACATCAATCCCAAGAGGATCTAATTGAGGATTATATCATTTTCCAAGATGGTACCTCAATATTGCAGGCCTTTCGAGATCCTTGAGAGGATTGGACTAGTAGCCTGTTGACTTGCATTATCTACGACAGTGAAATTCCATGATGTTTTCCATGTTTCATTTCTTAAGAAGTGTATGAAATATGTTGATCATGTGATTGAATGGTTTGTATTGGAGGTAGATTCAAAAGAAGAATTCCACTTGGAACCTCAATGCATTTTGCAGCAAAAGATGCTCATGCTCCTGAATTAAGCAATTGAGCAATTTAAATTCCAGTGGAAGGACTTTGGGACCAATGAAGCTACACAGGAGATGGTTGATTATATGTGGGCTATGTATTCTTCAATATTCAATGGTTGAGTGAATTTAATCTGATATATATTTCGATGTTGTGTTTTGGTTATGTCTATATGTATATGCATATGTATGTAAATATTACATTGAGATGTGTTATAAAGCTCCAATAAGTGCTATGGTGTTCATGGTATGATGGTCTTGGTGTGATAAATATAATATGATGTAAATATTGCATTGATCTAAGTTATAAAGCTCCATGCGCAACATGTGTTTTGTTGGTTTATTAGTGTCATTGAATGCTGAGGACAATGTTCCCCCAAGGGGTAGGGGCTTGTAACAACCTTTGGTTTATTTTCCATGTAAGTAAAATAAGACCAAGGTCATGGGATGCATATTCCAAGGTGAATTTTGGGAAAAACATAGCGATGGATATCGCAGGTGATTAATTAATGGCTATGGAAATTGGAAAAGGCATTAACAAATGAAAAATGTCATTAATTAACAATTGTTTTTGAAAATAAAGGAAAATAGGAGAAAATGGAGATGAAAGGTGAAATATTAGCATGACAAGGAAATTGAAGGAAAAATAAAGAAAATAGAGGCCTCAATGATAAAAAGGATACTAAGGATCAGTGCACAGCCTTTGTTGGTTAGCCTTTTGACAGAGTTTGGGTGGAGCTCTCTTCTATTCTCTCATCCTCTCTGACTCTTGCACACGTAGAGTTTTCTTGGAGCGCTCTAGTTTTCACTTAGATTGGAGAAAGAAGGCAAAGAAAAGACGGAAAGAGTAAGGGAATATGTGGATCAACAACTAAAATTGCATTTCCTTGTTTATTTATGGATGCATGGTTTATGCATGTGATTATCTGGTTATGTGATGTCATTGGCATGGAGGATTGCCTGGATTGACATTGGTTTTATCCTTTCCTTGTCATTTCCTAGATAGCCATGGTGTTGTGATTGGTACTCATAATTTCTTATCGTTGTCGGTTGGAACAAATGCTTTGGAAGACCTAGAATAATTTGGGTTGAGTTACTAGTCCTAGGTTGGGACAATCGCTCTAGAGCCCTTGGTGGGTTGAGTTCCTAGTCCTTGGTGATGGGTTGGAAAAATTCTCTAGAGCCCTAGAAGGCCATGGGTTTAGTTACTAGTTACTCAAGCACTAGAAAACTTGGGTAGAGCTGGATCTAGGTCATGTTAGAGATGTCTGACCATGAGGTGGAATTAGTAGTTGAGGGTTGATATTGTTTGGCATCTACAATCCCTGATTTTTTTTTCTTTATTCCATGAGATACCACATTCATGCTTTGAATATTGCATGGGCCTGATTGGATGAAAGAGATTTTTGGTTTAGCCCAGTATATGGTCATGTTGTATGTGGAAGTACCTAACTTTGTTGATTTTTTCGTATGTTAATAGGAGCTATTATTCTATTGTGATTCATGTATATTTTATAAATTATGTTAGCGATATTATCGCTAATTTGCCATGATTTCTATGCTACTTAGTTTTTGGTTATATGATGTGTATCATCTATGGCTCTTGTCTTGAATGTTTTAGTTGTTGTTTGGTTGATGAATGTATTGAATAATAACTATTATTGTAGCTGTGTTAAGAGGGCCTAGGACCTTCTTAGTGATTCTCAGATGAATCTTGTACTATTATGATCATATATGCATGCATGACCTATAGCTTACATGTTTTCCATGTGTTTGACGAAATGTTTCTTATGTTTTAGGCGGTCTAGATCACATTTTTCCTTCAAGTTTGAATGTGCAACCTTGTTTTCAAGTCACTTATGATTATGATAAGTCTCAAACAGTTTTGGGAAGTGGTCTAGAGAATTACTCAGATATTAAGACTGCACTCAAGAAGTCTCGTGAGTGCAGTTGCAGGCCTTCAAGTGCATGGAAGCCTTGTCATGCACGCAATTTTGGGGTTAAGCTGTGTCAAAAGAAGCCCTAGTTTAGGGTTTGGTCACCTGGGGTGGTTCTTTGTTCCCTTAGTGTCATGTAGCCCTGAGGGATGAGGTGAGTTGTTAGTTTATGGTCAGTTTATTTTCCCCAGTTCCCTAACTGGAGCTTGATGGTTGGTTCATGTCATAATAACTCTTCGTCTCATGTTTACCCTAGTAAGCTAGCGAAAGTGGGTAAATGTAGGAGGGGTGGCTACATATGAAATGGATGTGACATATAGAGGAACTCCCAAGAATGATGATTTATGGGACCTATACCAAGGGGATACCCTTATTGATCATCACAATGAGAAATATTAATCAATCAATATATACAAACTCTAACCTTATCTGGTTTTGAACCTTTGACCCCTTAGGAGGACACACTTATTCTTAACCAATAGGCCCACTTAATATTACACATATTTCCTTAATAATCTATGAGCAACCCAAAATTCAAAGAGACATTCCCCTTAGATCTATAACTAGTTTTCTAGGCGCACCTACTTATGCCTTAACAAAATTTTTTCCTTCTAAGTTTGGATTACTCAGTAGGAAAGCCCATTTATTTATTAAAGATTCCTTTCACTTTATTAAAAACAATTATGGTTTTGACCATGAAAAAAATGAAATAATGGCGAGCATTGATGTGGTTTCTTCATTCACTAAAATCAACATTCCTAAATATATTCATCTTATTTAAAAATTAGTAGACCTTAAAACTCTTAAACATAATGAATTTGTTCTCACCTTAACCTTTTGCACCTTTAAAGAAACTTTCTATCAACACACTAAAGGTGCAAATATGGGGTCATACTTATCCCTAGTGATTACCAATATTGTTATGGAACATTTTAAATCTCTAGCATTAAACAACTTTCATTTAAACCCTGATTATTGGTTTTAATTTGTTGATGGAGCCTTGATAATGTGACCTGATGTATTTCATCCATTGAAGTCATCTTGTACCATATTAATAACATTTTTCACCAAATTAAGTTTACTATGGGAATTCAAAATGGAAAATCCCTTCCCTATATAGATTTTATCATCTTGCATCAACCTAGTGGAACCTTGACCCACAAATTATATTAGAAAAATACTCACACAAATAGATATTTTCCTTTCCATTCACATAATTACCTATCCCAAAAATATGTGGTCCTCAAAACTCAAATAATTGAAGCCAATTAAATATTTACTCTATGTTTCCTTGATAAAGAGAATGCCCACCTTACTAAATCCTTGTAGAAAACGATTATTCTATCCCTCAAATCAAATAATATTTCTTCTCAACCCTCCATACTAAGTCCAAGAAAGCTCACTCTGCTTTCCCCTGACCTTGTTCTTATTTCGCTTCCCTAAATCTAAGGCATCAATCATATTTCTAATATTTTATGAAAAAGTAATATCTAAATTCTTTTTAGTCACCATAAAACCATCAAATAATTATTCAAAACTATTAAAAATAAATATGGTCCCATTCTTATGAGTTTGCAAAATTACCTACTTCTATGTTAAATCATAGAATATCCATTTTAGGAAGATCTTGCAAAACAAACCTAAAAGAAAATTCCATTGATATTCATGGAAATTACATCTTCAATCCAGCTATTGCTAATCATACTCATAATTTTAATCACCTCTTGTACTTTGAAAAACTAGAATATTTCCCTCAACCCAAATTTACCTCTCTCATATCATTCGAGAAGCACAAGAAATTCGAAGATATATGAACAATTTTAATGAAGAGGATGGTTGTAAACTTAGCCAAAAATAAAAATTGATCCATCATATTACTCACTGTATGTTTTTCCAAAAACATTCTCTCTTTTATTCTTTTTTATTTTTTTTCTTCTTAATTTCTTTGTACAACATAGTTTAAATTTTATTTAAACACACTTTTTGGTGGTTGATATTTCTTATTTCTTCCTTCATGGTCTTGAACACTCCCCCGTTTGGATTCTCATCATATCATTATTTAGTGGCATTATATTTTCCTCACTCCTCTTAATCAATATGCCATTGGTTTCACTTAGAGGTGCATTTTATAGCCCAATAAGAGGGAGATGTGTAATTCATCCATGATCATGTTGGAGCTAACATATGTCGATTTTAAAATTAAAAAAAAAAATATTCATCAGATAAAAAAAATGATGAATATAAGAAAAAACCAAGAATAAATGTGTGTTTGGTAAGTTTTAATGGAAATTTTTATTAAAAAAAAATCACACTCTCATTATGCTCGCATTGTAGTCCATATAATTGCATTGAACATAAACTTTCCATGGATTGCATTGAACATAAACCTTCCATGGACTTGATAATATTGTGTCAGGGATAAAATTAAATCCGTATTATTGTACATAAACCTTCCAATGGGCGAGCCTATATCCAAAAATATTAGGCATATTGTGATACAAACCAATTCAATTATGCAACAATATATAGTAGCTCCAATTAGACTCAATATTGGTGAATAAGACTATGAAGACAAGACATTGAACCAACTCACCCCTTCCAGTTCTCGACATATACCTTATACAAGAGAAATGATGTCTAATATTGGATCATGTAATTAAACTCAAGGCTATTTAATCCAACGATCAATTTAATCCTACTAATTCTATTTTCCAAAATCAGCATGATTATTCTATTTCATTTGACAAGTCTGGATAGTCTATCCTTTTCCAAAGAACATGGTGGATGGGGCATCAAGGAAGTTAAAATTTTTGGTTGGGTATTTCTTGTTAAGAGTCTATGGTAAGAAATTTCAGGTGATGGAATTTGGTAGGATATTGTGAAGGGTAAGTACTTAAAAGGAACTTCGATCATCTAGTGGTTGAAGTCTGCAAAACTTCCATCATAGGGTGGTTCACATATTTGGAATTGTTTTCAAATGATTAGGTGATGGCTACTCAACAATTGAAAATGGTCTTTTGGAAATGGTAGCCTTACTCTCATAGGGACCGATCTTGTTCTTGGTTTAAATAGTTAGCCTTTGCTGGCAAAGTTGATATTCCACTTGTAAAAAAAATGGTTATTTCTACCATTCGCAGATCAATGAGGATTTCAACCCCAAGACCGCTTCTCTCAAATGGAAATCGCCGGAGGTGATTGGGTTCAAAGAAAAAAAGGTTGAATTATGGTACATGTTTATTCTTGACCTCTGACTGGATGGTATCTCAATCAAGAACTGTGTGAACACTCTCTCCTAGGACGAGAACCTTAGATGTGGAAACGTATTGGTGTCTGAGGCTTACTCACATATTTTTCATAGTTTTCACTCCTGTAGGAAAAATCATGGTTCAAGATGATATGGACCTGGAACAAAACATTATTTTATTATGTTGGCTATCTTGGAAAAATCACATATTGACTTCGTACAAATTGATCAATTGTGGGCTCCGTGGGCCAAATTATTATCTACTTTGTAGGGAATCAAGTGAAAGTGTTTTACATTTATTTTTATAATGCCCATTATCGATTTTTGTATGGTGTAGGATTTTTCAGGCATATAATTTTAAAAATGCATGGTGTTTCCCTTCTATAGAACCATGTTTGCAATGGTGGATACAACAACATTTCTCTTTCAGGGAACTTGCATGTTTTATATTTTGGGGTATTTGGCATGTAAGGAATGCAAAGATATTTTAGGGTTCCCCACTGGACATTGATAGAAACACTTGCAAAATCAACATACATTTTGGATATTTTGCTCTAAAGTCAAGGCAGAAAAGTCTACGAAGTCTAAACAGAAAATTATTTGCAAAGATCTTATCACATTATCTTTTAGTTTATTCGACAATGTAGCACACCATGGAAAATATGGTTGTAGTGCAGTTTTATATTTCAAACCAGGTTCGCATGTCAAATTTTTTTGGTATGGTGGAGAGGGCTCTAGTACTTTTGTTGAAGCTTTATCTTTGCGGGGTCTTGTGCTCCAGACTAGAAGATTAAGCATATCACAGTTGCACAGTTTTGGAGATGCCAAGGTTATTATTGACTAGGTAAATGAAAAGACAAACATCTCTATCCCTAATTTTCTAAAATGCTTTTCACACAATGTTCATTTGAGAAATTATTTTGGGTCTATTCTTTTCTACCATATCTTTATGGAAAAAACCATGGTTGTAGATACTTTCTCTAGACAAGGACTTCAGGCAAGGCCAGGTTATTTTCATTACCATAATTTATACAGGGGCGACATCTTGGATGAGGGGACCATCCAGATTATGTAACAACCTCCAATTTGTTTTGTTCCTTTTCCTCTTTTGGTATGACTTATAGACACCATGGGTAATATGCAACATTATTGAAATTGGATGTAGGTGGATGGCTTCCTCATTGTGACATCCAGTTAATAAGTTGAAGCATATTATATTGTTTTTTGTCTTTACATGTAAAGATACATGATCAAGCTATATATATTAGCTTTTTTCTAGCATCAAATGCCTAGTTATTATATTTTTATGACATATGTACTGGTATTTTTCAGTTTAATGAAAATTATCAACGTTTTCTATTTTGAGAAAAAAAATCTATCCACACTGATATCGACTATAATAATCTATTCTCAGTTAATACTATTAATACTATCATGACTTTGATGATAATCAAAATTCTTCATTTTTCTTCAAAATAATACCAAAAATACTAGAAAAAACACGGTGATCATTACAAAGTGATAATTACAATGTTATAGGAATTTTAGTGGTTCAAATGGTTACATTGAGACAGAAGAGAGAGGGGACTGTGCAACACAAATTGCTAGGTTTACAGGCTTGCACAGAGTTTTCTATTCATGGATGGTCACAAAGGAGGGGCCTCCACCCCCTCCTACAAGCAAGCTGTGGCCAGCAGGGGTAAAAAACCAATGGAGAAGGACAGAGGTCCTTCAAAAGGAAGTAAGAGAAATAATGGAGAGTATCAAGAGAGTAATAGCACTAAGGAAAATGAGGAAGAAGATAAGGAACAAGGAACAAAAGACAAGGTACAAAATGGTCCTTGTAAATCCAAAGTTGTGGATTCACCCAGAGTTGTTTTAAATGATATTGCTCTGCAGGCGCATAGGGAACACATGCAGACATATGCAATCATTTGTAAATTGATGGGTTTATGGCCCACTAAAAAAGCTTTGCAGACGTGGATTAAATACCACTGGAAACCAAAAGGAGGCATCGACCTACATCTTGGGTCAAAGGGTTTCTTCAACATGGTATTTGCTAATATTGAGGATAAGGACAAAGTTTTTGAAGGAGGGCCCTACGTTTATGCTGCAGCAGGCCTCTATATGCAACCTTGGATCATGAATTTTGTTCCTGAGTGAGAGACTTTTACTTTGGTCCTTGTCTGGGTAAGACTCTACTCTCTACCTCTCGATTACCGGCAAACATAATTCTTATCTATGATAGGAAATAAGTTAGGATGCTTTGTCAAAGCTTCTGAGGCCACTAGAAGGGGAAAGTATACTTCCTCTAGGGCACTATTGGATGAAGTTATCCTGGGATTATTTGATGAGGAATGGGTTCAAAAATTTGACTACACACATACTCCATTTAGATGCCGCAAATTCCATGAGCATGGGCACCTATTCAGAGATTCCCCTCTCCACAAAATGGAGAATAAGAATAAAGCTAACACAAGGAAAGATGAGAATAGCTTTCACAAAGCGGCACATAAGGATAAAGGAAGCAAAAGGGCGCCAAAGACACAAAAATCAGGAGAACAACAATCCAGTCATAACAGGTTCCAAGTACTCGAAGAGGAAGAAGGGATTACAAATGCAGACCAGACAAAGGTAGGAAATCTAATGGAGGAGGGGAAAGAGGAAGATATTGATCAATCACACGACAATATTAAATAGAAAGAGACTACAATGAAGGAAGCAAATCTAGAAATGGACCATGAAATGACCCAGAGTGAGATGGAAATGTAGGACTAGGAACTATAGGAAATACTTGAGAAAGAGAACTTAGATTTGGAAGGGTTCTTAGATCAAGGATCCAGGGAAGGCATAGATTCCTTACCCCTAGAGGAGTTCACTAGAGTGCAACAGTTGCTTTTATGGAAGACCCAGACCACATGGATGTAGAGGCAAAGAAATAATGATAAGCAGAGTAGCGAGGGTGTGAAAATAATGAAAACCACACCAAGATTAGCACTCAGAAACCCAGGAAAGAAAAGAGGAAGAAAAATGCAGAATGAGCTGCTCATGGAATGTGGAAAGATAGTGATAGATTCAAGTAAGATGAAAGAATTAACCAGCTACTCTTTCACAAATCTGTAATTATGAAGTTCACTTCTTGGAATATTAGGGGTCTAGGTAGTAAAAGAAAAGAAAGATTACTGAGTAATAGAATGAAGCAAATAGCTACAGATGTGATCTTCATCCAGGAGACAAAATTTTCCATTCAAAAATTAAAAGAAGTCCATAGCAAATGGCCTAATTGTTTTGAGTTTCTAGAAGTCAAAGCAGAGAACACTACAAGAGGTATACTCTCTTTGGAATCCCCAAAAAATTAACATTATAGATGTGGAGGCATCTAGGGATTATTTATCAATGGTTATTCAGCCTATGGGAGACAAGGAAACCTACCTAATTACAAATGTGTATGGTCCTCAAAGATTGGACAATAAACCCAGGTTTCTAAATTCTCTGGAAGATCTCATAAATAGACATGCAGAATTACCATGGATCTTTGGGGGAGATTTCAACATGATCAAATCGCTTTCATAGAAGAAACGAGGGACCATAATTACAAGCAAAGATTCTTTATATTTTCAAACCTTCATAGATAATAGGAAGTTAGTTGACATTGTAACAAGTAATGGTCTCTTTACCTGGAACAACAGAAGAGGAGGTGAATCTCAGGTGGCTTCTAAATTGGACATATTCATAATCTCAGAGGACCTTATTCTCATAGACAAAGAAATGATAGCTAGAGTCCTCCCCTTTGGTGGCTCAGATCATTGGCCAGTTCATTTGGAGATTGAGGGCATTGAACCCCCAGGAATAGACCTTTTAGATTTGAGAATATATGGCTCTCCCACGCAGATTTCATAAGCAACATTGCCACCTGGTGGGCAGAAGCTTTGAACATTCAGGGCTCAAGAATGTTCCTTCTTCAAAAAATACTAAAACACAACAAGCTCCGACTTAAAGTTTGGAACATAAATGAATATGGAAATATTTTTGAAGCTAAAAAATATGTGGAAGGAAAAATGCAGGTACTAAACCAGGCCCTTATCATGGAGGGCTTTGATAAAGACAAAAGTGATCAGGTTTTCAAATATCATCAAGACTGGGAGGGTTTATCCAAACAATAGGAAATATTCTAGAGACAAAAGTCTTGAGTTCAATGGCTAAAAGAGGGTGAAAGAAATACTACATTTTTGCAAAGATCCACAATTGCGAATAGAGCTCACAACAGGATCTCTTCCATCAATGAAAAGGGTGGTAATGTTCTTAATTTTCATGAAGAAATAGAAGTGGTGCTACCTCAGCACTTTAGTGATATAACAAAGGAAACCATTCCAGACTTAGAATAGTCCATCAGAGTTCTTACGAGACACATACCCAGGCTGGTGTCTAATGAGGAAAATTTCAACCTTAATAGGCCTGTAACTGAAGAGGAGATCAGTGAGGTCCTTAAGGAAATGCAGAATGGCAAGGCGCCCGGCCCTAACAGTTTTAACGTGGACTTATTTAAAGCATGTTGGAGAATAGTCAAATAGGATATTATGAATATAGTTGAATATTCCAGGAGGAATAAAACCATTTTGAAGGCTCTCAATACCTCCTTCCTCTGCCTGATCCCTAAACAGGACATGGCTCAAACTCTAGACAGGTTCAGACCCATAGCTTTGTGCAATATGGTCTATAAGATTATATCCAAGGTTGTGGCCAATAGACTCAAACCTCTCCTTCCTTCTCTAATTTCTGTGCAACAATCTAGATATGTTGAAGGTAGACAAATTCTTGATAATATCATCCAAGCTCATGAAGTGGTGCACTCGTTGTCCAACAGCAGGAAGGCAGGTATGATTATGCAATTAGACATAGCTAAAGCTTATGATAAACTTAATTGGACCTGCATTAGGAAAGTTCTTATTTCTTTTGGGTTTGATCACAATTGGGTTAGATGGGACATGGCCCTGGTGACCTTTGCCAGCTTTTCAATTCTGGTTAATGGCTCTCCCTCGGAGATTTTTATGCCTTCCATAGGCCTTAGGCAAGGAGATCCACTTTATCCCTTTCTCTTCATTCTCATGATGGAAGGATTGGGTAGGTCTATCAAGCATGCAAAAGAAATAGGTCATATTAAAGGTCTCCATCTCTCTGATGATGGACAATCCTTGACTCACCAACAATTTGTGGATGATACCATGCTGCAGGGAATACCCACCGTCAAATAAGCTCTCACATACAAACAAATCTTGTGTGACTTTTCCATGGCTTCAGGTATGGAAATCAATCTTTCCAAATCAAAATTTTTTTTCTTTAATACTAATATAGCCATTCAAACGAATATTTCCAGAATTTTGGGCTTTCAAAGAGATATCCTTCCTTCAAAATATTTGGGAGTGCCGCTAATGGCTAATGCTTTGCACAAGAGCATTTGGGAGCCAATGATTAATAAAATGCAGGACAAAATTAAGAAATGGAATATAATATCTTTAAATGTGGCGGGACGGTTGGTCCTCACAAAAGCTATTCTCCAAGCTATCCCAGTGTTCATGCTATCTGCCATCCCAGCTCCTAAAGGAGCCTTTCAACATTTGAAATCCATTCAAAGAGATTTGCTTTGGGGTAAGGAGGCAGACAGGAAAAAGAAATGGGCCTTGGTGGCTTGGGATAAAATCTACAAACCTAAAAACTATGGGGGCCTTGGGCTGGATGATCCTGACATTCTTAGCAAGGTTTTAGGGGAAAAATTATGGTGATGATGGGTCACAGATCCAAAAGCACAATGGGCTAATATTTGGAAAGGAAAATATGCGAGTACTTGGCAATATAGTTATCACATCAGAATGTCTCAAAATATAAAAGGCTCACATATCTAGAACAACGCCTGGGAGAACAGAGAATTAATACAAAAAAACAAATTCTGGGAAATCAGAGAATGAAATCTAGCCTTATTTTGGGAGGATAAATGGCAACAGGAACCTATACTACTAACAGAGGACTTTATGGAACTCAAGAATGAGACAGACATTAAAGGACTAATCTTGGTTAAATATTTCTGGGATCAAACCAATAGTGTAGGAAAATGGAGAACCTGGAGGCACATGAATTATAGGGATGACAACCCTTTGAAAGAAAAGGCAAATGAGCTTAGGAATCTGGTGGAACAAAGGAAGATTTTAGTCACAGGTGGGCATGACCAACTTAGATGGGGCAACAACAATGAGGGTTCCCTTAATCTTAAGGAGGCAAAATGCTTACTCCTTGAGCTAGACTCCCAAGCTCCAGACAGGATTTGGTTGAATCTATGGAGGCATCAAGGCTGGATGAAGATCAAACTTTTCATGTGGCTGGTTTATCATAAGAAAATTCTAACCTGAGATAACAACAGGAAGAGAGGGGTCCTGGGGCCTTCCAGATGCTATCTATGTGGTGAACAAGAGGAAACTATGGAGCATCTTCTTAATAATTACAGTTTCACCTCCTGGTTGTGGAACACTTTTGCTGCCATTTTCCAACAGATAGACAGAAACCATGGGTGTATTATCGACACCCTAACCAAGTGGAGAAGTAACCTTTCAAATGACAAAGTTCTAAACACTGCTTGGGTTCTTATGACAGGTTTTATTATATGGAATGTTTGGAAAGAAAGAAACAAAAAAATCTTAAAAGATAAAAGGAGCCCCCCGCCCCCCAAATCTATTTTTGGAGCAGATCTTAAACCATATAAGGGAAATGGTTGGCACCTCTGTTTGGAACCCCCCTAAGAACCCTCCCTCAACTGCAAATTTGAGGATTCTTTGTCAGCTAGGTATTTAGGGGCTCTTTCCTCTATTCCTGGAAAGGAAGTTTGTGACAATGGATATTGAACAGGATATCTGACACCCTCCCCCACAAGGTTTTCTAAAATTCAATATAGATGGAGTGTCCAAGGGCAACGTAGGTACGGCTGGTTTTGGAGGGGTGTTAAGGGATGAAAATGTCAGCATTCTATTCATCTTTCATTGCGATTTAGGAAGGGCCACTAACAATATGGTGGAGCTCATGGCTATGGAACAATTTATGTATTTTATGAAGCCGGGTAACTACCAAAATGTGATTATTGAAGCTGACTCTATGCTAACTATTAATTCGGTCAAGAGAATTAGTTGTGGCACTGCCCCTGAAAAGTATCTAAACACTAGACGATAATCCAAGTCTTTCAAAGGATTAAGATTCATCTCTAATGCCTTCGCATAGTTAGTTTTAATCATGTTCGAATATCGACCAATAAATTGGCAGTCATTCTGGCTAATCAAGGAGTAATTTGTACAGAGGGCAAGCTCAAGATGGAGTGGCAGGATATGCCTCAGGACAAATTAAAGGAGCCCAAGCTGAGGAAGATTGGAGGGTGGTTCAAATCAGAGCCATGGATGTTGATTCCAAATGATAGGTCTTCTTTTGATGTTAAGGCTTTTTTCTCAATCGGTTATCGGCAGAAGGCAATTCACCGTCGGCCTCCCCATCCCATTTATTTTCAGAATCAGATACTACAGAAGGAAAAGGTGCGGCATTACAGAGTCTATGGGGTGTAGGCGGGAGATTTGGCATGGTCGGATAAGTGTGAGGGGCTGGATTATGGGTTTTTCTGATGGGCGTAAAACCATGGGTGCTCATGTCTTGGAAACTTTACCGCTGACGGAGCTGTTTGTGGTATATCGCAAGCGTTCTAAGTGGGAAGCAGTTTTGGAGTTTTGGAAGCGATTCCATTTAGCTTGTGATGCGTGGCCAAGGGGGGGAGCCAAATACTGCCCTCATCACGCGTTAATGTCTGGGCAGCTTGACTCGTACGATATTAGCTTGGTCCGTTGGATCAATCATGATGGATCAACAACTGAGATCGATCGTGCATGTTGGTGGGTTCGGGCGTTTAGAGCCGCACCGATTGGTTCTGGGCCTTCCTTCAAGACCATTGGATCTAGAAAGCAGATTGAATGGTTAAGATGTAAAAGGAGGGATAAGTATAAGTTCCCAGAAGGGTTTATAGGTCTTGAGCATTGGGTTTCCTGTTAGATTTGGTTTCCTTTCTCTTCGCCCCCGACTGTCAAGTTTTTATTTTCTGTCATTTGAAATTCCTAAGATTCTGGTAGTAGGGTTTTATTTCTCCTCGAGGAATGTGTGGCCCGGGGCCCACAAGTCCTTTTGAGCTTTGCACTTGATGTAATTAATTTTTTGTATTAATGTTATAGAACACTCGTCTCTTGCTTCAGCAAAAAAAGATAATTACAATGTTACAGTGTAATGTTTTACATGTCCAATACATGAATAAATTTTTTTTATTATCCTTCAGTTATTTTCTAACCCGAACATGAATCATCCAATGCCAAGGGCATGTACAGAAATGGATGAACTAATTACATCAAACCATTCATGTTCATTTTAAAGACAGAAGCAACACCTCTCCTAGAAAATTAGGCACAATGATGCTTCATTTACTCAATTTCTTTTGATATTTTTACCAAATCCTCTATCATCTAAATGGCTTGGAAACATAAATTTCCAAATAAGAGAATATACTATTTACGTATGAAATTAACATATTAAATATGAAATATGAAATACCACGGGATATTAAATATTAACTCCATGTGGTCATTCAATTTTAGAACATTTTTTCTGTTAGAGATTATGATTATTTTTCTTTGTTTTCACGATGCTTTGTTATCTACCCTTTTAAGAATTTGTGGTTATTTTCTACTTCCAAATTAATTTCTTTTAAATCAAGTAATGGTTGTCAAATATGTTTTTCATTATATTAAATTATTATTACTTCCATATATCATTATTTCACAACGGTTTTATCAGCATTTAAAAAAAAAATCTTTTACTTTTTCTATATTCTAATTTCAATGTGATATTGCTGTATTTATTAATCTACATTTAAAAAAAAAATTGTTTCACAGAGAAGAAAAAATATATTTTGGGTATGTATAAAAACACATCTCAAATAATATAGATTGAAAAATAGCATTAGCCATATAAAAGTCATGGAAGAATGCTAAACATTTAGATTAAATTGAAAACCCTAAGGATCACACAAGGCTTATAAATAAAGAAAACAAAAATAGGATACGAAGGTCTGCCATACAACCCAAATGGGATAGAATATCACAAATACTAAATCCTAGAAATATTTGTAGAAAATAAATGAATTGTGTGCTCCTTAGAAAAAAATAGAAACAATGCTCAGGCCGCCCTGGTAGCCCAAACAATAAGGCCTTGAACTAGGCATCTAACTAAACAAGCGAGGTATAAAATTCCCACAAGAAACGCATGGCATCATCTTAGTAGCCAACAACAATGGTGTCACTGGACAAAGGCACAGGCAATGGCAAGAGGAAGCAAGCAATGACACATCCTAGTAGACAATGAGTGGGTCCTTGGACCAGACTATAAGACACACACGAGCTTTGACGGTAACACGAAAATCTACAATAAAACACCCTACAATGTGTAAACAATTGTGATAGACTTACGTACATGCTGCGAAGAGGGCCCCAACCAAAGCGATGATATCGTAACAGACATAATATGAAAACCCCAACAAAAGTGTGCACATAGGGATGAACTCGAGGGACGAGACAAGTAGGATTCGCCTCCCAACCATTTGCTCCTCAACTCCCACATATAATCTCTATTTAGTAATATATATAGGCCTAGTCTAACTTATAGATGAAATAGTCTTTTTCACGACACTTTTTCTGGATAAATTTAATCAAATTTTGACATATAATTTTAAAAACATGAATTTAAGTTGTTCAATCTAGAGAATTGAGTGGCCCAAGGGTTTTTTAGTGAGCTAAATCCATTTATGCATTCAAAAAAGTATTTTAAAGAACAAAAAAGTATAACCTTGTGTCAAATTGTATCACTCAATTCCTCTCAAAAAGATATTTTGTCTATAAGTTATACTATGCCATATAGAAATAATTTTATTAATAATTTTTTATGACCTAGAGGGACTTAACACTCCACCTGACAAGTAACTATTAGTAAACATCTCGGTTTTTATGGCATGTCCTCCTCTCCGTAAACCTCTCGGGGAACCTCTAGAGGTTTCTGACTTGTACTCCTCTCTGTAAACCTCTGGGGTCTACAACTTGTCTTCCTCTCCATAAATTAGTTCGCAAACAGGAGATTTGAACATGGGCCTCTCAACTTTCAAGCAGTTTCACATATCTTGAATTACAATTGAGTTGCCTCGAAAAACATTTTTGTTAATAAATTTTTAATATTATATTCTAAATTATTATTTTTCAAATAAATATCTAAATAAAATTATTAACAATTTAATCATGGTTTAGATTTATTGTATTAATCAAATAATTTAGACATGTCATTTTTCTATTATTAATATAGTTTTCCTTTCATTTTTTAGGTATTATAATTTTATTTACATTTAATAATAATCTAAATGTCAAGCCCTCCAAGGGAAATTCAATTGATGAGGGCTTTACATATTAAGTGTTAAGTGTGAGGAGTTTGAGATTCAATCTACCGGTTTGGAGAAATTTAAGTGAATCTAAAAATTAGGTGTGATGTATAACGAAGTTCAAAGATTAAATCCTTTAATTACCTGTACTTACTTAAGCATCTAGTTATTAATTTTCTAAATAAAAAGTAGTACTGATAAATTAAATATCTATTCCATATATAATATATTTTTAAATAAATTCCTCATATAATTTATTTCTAAAAATATTTTAAAAATAAAAATAAACATTTTGAATAATTTATAACAATTTTTTTTCAAAAAAAATTATAATATTTAAAATTAATTAAATTATTTATTTTCTATTTCCTAAACGTAAAATAAACAAAGAATAAGAGAAAACAAACTAAAATTTTAAATAATTTAATCCGAACGTTTCTTAAAAAATTATAGATTTAAAATTGTGAATTTAATTTATTTTCTATTTATAAATGTAAAATAAACCATGATAGATTATATTATTATGTAAAAGTGATTGATTCAAAATTCTACAAGTTTAATTAACCAAAAAAAATTTAATGATACTAGTAAAATATATTTTTGAATATATAAATAAATTTAACATTGCAAAAAACTTTTTAAAACACATTAAATAACTTAAACTCAGTTATTAAAAAATATTTACTAGTTTTCTGTCCTTCCACTAACTCTTCCTTTCCTCATTTAGGCTGAGTATGGATTCTGGATGACTTGCTTACTAAAGCACTGGAAGCAACCTCCAAAATGGTGGGCAGAGCGTAGGGTATCTCCAGCTCTTCTTCCGAAGAGGAATTCCAGCTGTTTATGGTGACTATGTTTGTGTTCAAGAGTGGAAAGTACAAGGGTAGCGCCCTCACCATGGCAGGGAACAATGCGCTTTTGGTTAAAGTGAGAGAAATACCCATCGTAGGACGAGGTGAGCAGTTCCGATTGTGTCAGGCCCATGAGTCGGGCATGCCGGGTGGGCACGTTTAACCGACGTGTTGGCTGGAGTTGGAACGGGCGCACGACAGGTGAGCGACAAGCTGGGTGGTTGAACAGCGAGTTGAGGGCATGTGCGAGCGGTGTGACGAGCTGACCAAACAAAGGTAACATGCGACGCGAAGTCATCTTGGGAAAATGACTAAGTGTTCGATGTTGGGAAGTTTATATGGGGGCAATCCCACACCATGGGCTAACGCGAAGTTGGGGCGAGTTGGAAAAAACAGTGGGTTGGCTCGGTGAGTCAACGCCCCAAACGATGGGCTAACCACCATATAAGTAAAGTGTTGGAGTAGTGGCAAAAGAGATCAGTTAAATTTTCCAAGTGTTCATGCGAGATAGACGGCAAGCTAACTTGGAGAGGACTGAAATTTGGCAAAGTGCAGGCTGACACTTGGGCCAAAGCACTAATCCAGGGAAAACGTAGAAAATGGAGAAGCAGGTCGTGCGAAGGTGTTCAGGCAAGGGCATGCGAGGGCGTTAGGCCAAACAACTAGGCAGGGGAATCCAAGGGTGTTTGTCTGAATGATCTTTTGAGCGAAGTCATCTGAAGACGTTCAGGCGAGGGCATGCGAGGGCGCCAGGCAGAACCATTGAACGGGCGAAGTCATTCAAAGATGTTCAGGCGAAGTTATGCGAAGGTGTTTGGGCGAGGGCGTGTGAAGGCGCCGGGCTGAATGATCAAACGAGTGAGGACATGCGAGGGCACGAGGCCAAATGATCGAACGAGTGACGCCATGTGAGGGTGTCGAGCTGAACGACTGAAAGGGTGAGGTTGGTCTGAACTTCTGAATGGGCGAGGGCGTGCAATGGTGTCCGCCTGAACGAGTTGAGGGATTTGACTAAACAAGCCAAGGCTGAACAATGCGCTGAACAGTGCGATAGCAACAAGGTGCGATGGGTGGAAGTATTCTTGGGCACTCCAAATGGTGCAGGTCGACTTGCGCGAGTTGATAGATATTTTACCAAGGAAACTTGGGGTTTCCTGCAAAGACTATAAAACTGAATATTTTGTGAATATTGATAGTATCAGGCAGACTCATATTTCAGGGAGTTGCCCCTCCTGGTTTATTATCTGTTGTGCATTTATGTTAAAAGATAATAATGATGAATGATGTATGAATGTTTCTGTCGTGCTAATCAAAGTATACATAGGAAAGTTCAAAAATAAACTAAGTATAGAAAGTAGGCGTAGTCTACAATCGCAAGTATTATAAAAAAGAAAGTGTTCGGTGGTGCCGCACCTCCTATAGTGCAGTTGCAAGAGTACCGCCAATGTAGGGGCGTGATAGTTGGTATCGAAGCCCTAATTTAGAGAATCATATTTGCAGAAAAGTTGATCCTACTACACTTGATGACAATTGGTATCAGAGGCCATTCTACAGGCTTTGGTGATTTAGATTTGCAAAGAAAGTGTAATACTTCGTGACAGGTTTAGTAGGGGTGAAGCTTCGTCCTTGGGCCATGTTGAATGACAACACATAGCAGGTTTGGAAGAATGTGAAGGGAGGCTCTTGCTGACCTTATATAGGTTGAAGTTGATGAAAGAAGGGAACCCACGGGTCCAAGATGAACTTGAACTCTTGGAAAGGAATGTTGAAGATGAACTTCTTCGACTTGGTTGGGCAATGGAGCAGGATGTAGCTACAGATTGCAATGAAAAAGAAGAAGAAGTTGTGATGTTTGAGTACGTTGCAGGCATGACAACGATGAAGGATGAACTTGAAATTGTTCAATTTGGACTAGGATCGTGTAGTTCGCAAACATTGATAGATAAGGAGGAACCTCATGATGAAATAAGTACTACTGATACTTGTGTTTATTTGAGCTTTTAGTAGATGGGCCGTATGCAGGGAAGGGAAAAATCAGTTTTCCGATGCAATGGAGGATCTTACCATGGATGTCTACAAGGAGACCTTGTATGGAGAAGCAAGGACCATCAACTGTTGTAGAGCTTGTTGTGGTTGTTTGTGACCTTATGGCAGAAGGTACAAATTCCCGTGACAAGGGAGGAATGAGGTGATCATTGCGAAGGAATGGGTCATGCTTTAGCCATATGGAGAAATTGGAAAAGTGCTCTGCATGACTCATGGACAGATTGGAGAAGGGCACACACTTGAGTTTGATGATACTTGGGTGGACTTCTCATGGTTGGGACCAAGAGGAAGTCTTGGTGGAACCTTTAATGGGGTAGCCATGGTGGAGAGACTCATGTGATGATGATACGGTTTGGGTGATCAAGTTCACTAGATTGGATTGCGGACTTGGATGAGGATGACCGATTGTTGTGATGGGTCTACTTAGTTGGATAACATGGGCAACTTGAGTAATGGACATCAAGTTGGAGACATGGAGCATGGGAGTTTTATGGAGGGACATTATGCAGGAGCACTTGTAGAGGTGTCACTTATGGGAATCCAATGAGGAGTGCTAAGATAGAGATGTTGTGCAGGGGGATTTGTTGATGTGACATAGAGATGTTTTACTTATGAGCCGATGGGGATGTTGTGCACTTTTGTACAACAAGGCCATGGAATTGGTTGGACTTGTGAGCATTCCTACTACATGGAGAGCTGAGGCATCTTGTAGGGACCATTGGGCCAAGACATGTATGGTTTCTAGGATGTTGATTAGAGATGACTCATGGAGCTCATGATGACATAAGGTTGTGAATTTTAGGGACTTCATATTATGGTGGTCTTGGAAGATCTGATGCATTGAGGAGCTGAGGTCAAGGAATTTGGTGTAGTATAGGGTGCATACTTTTGAGTACATGTATGGGTGTGCTTAAGAGAGTGACTTGATGTGGATGATCGATATGAGACACTCTGGAGTGATAGAGTTGTAGTGATGATGATGCCTTGGTGGCAACAATTGGGCATGGGTTGAGCCAAGACTTAACCACTTTTGATACATGGGAGATTATTGGTCTACGATCGTGGGCAACACATGGATGACGAGACAGGTGTATACTTGTTTCCTTGGTAGAGTTGAGGGATGGCACATTACAGATATGATGAAGGTTGCTTCATGGACTTGGGTGTGGTATATCGAGAGTCGGTTTGATGAGAAGATCTCTTCACTTTGAGGAGATGGATTTTACACATATGGATGATGATGTTGGGATAGATGTGGTTGATTTCATGCAGCACATTGATACCAAACATCATGGATAGCATGTTGCAGATGAGATGAAAACTACTTCATGGACCTGGGCATGGCTTACTTAGATGGAGATGGATTCTTGATCGAGTTGATGACGTGACAGGATTCTGAGAAATGATCGATGATGGCATGAGGATGTGCATTCTCATGGTTTGAGCGTGACAGCTGGATTAGCTACCTGACTAGTTCAGATCATGGGGCTCGAGCAGTGGACAGAGATGTGTTAGCATTATGTTGGAGTATCATGACAGTAGTTCACACGAGGATGATACATGATGGGGTTGACATGAGATGTTGCAATGAGGATGTTGAGATTGCGAGGGATGTGATTGATGATCATGGATTGAGGAGATGTTTCGATTTATGGAAACATGAGCCTTTATGGTTTGTGTGATGGCAGAGCAGAGGCAAGCAGCATGGTCATCTTTGGATGTTGGAGCTAGCACACTCTATGATGTCATATGATGGTGTTGTCAAGGACAACAACCGTTTAGAGTCAAGGAGTATGTCAAGCCCATGAGTTGGGCATGCCAGGCAGGTGTGTTTAACTGATGGGCCGGCGAGAGTTAGCACGGGCACACGACGGGTGAGCGACGAGCTGGGTGGTTGTACAATGAGTTGAAGGCACGCGCGAACGGTGCAACGAGCCAACCAAACGAAGCAAACATGCAATGTGAAGTCATATTGTGAAAATGACTAAGTGTTGGGCAGTGGAAAGTTTATATGTGGGAGTGGTCCCATACATGGGCGCCCACACCATGGGTCGACGTGAAGTTAGCGCGAGGTTGATGAAACAGTGGGTCGGCTTGGTGAGTCGATGCCCCAAACGATGGGCCAACCACCATATAAGTAAAGCGTTGGAGTGGTGGCAAAAGGCATCAATTGAAGTTTCGAAGTGTTCATGCTAGCTCGAGGGTGAGCTAACTTGGAGAAGACTGAAATTTGGCAAAGTGCAGGTGGACTCTTGGGCCAAAGCACTAAGCTGGGGCAAATGCAGAATTCAGAGTCGTATGTCATACGAAGGCGTTTAGACAAGGGCGTGTGAGGGCATCGGGCCAAACGACTAGGCGAGGGCGTCTGAGGGCGTTTGTATGAATGACCATTCAAGCGAAGTCATGCGAAGGCATTCGGGTGAGGGCATGTGAGGGTGCTGGGCGGAACGACCGAATAGGCGAAGTTGTTCGAAGTCGTTCAAATACGTTCGGGCAAAGTCATGCGAAGGCATTTAGGCAAGGGCATCAGGCCAAACGATCGAATGGGCAAGGGCGTGAGAGGGAACTGGGCCGAACGATCGAATAGGTGAGGGCATTGAGCTTAATGACTGAATGGGCGAGGTTGGTCTGAACGTCTGAACGGGCGAGGGTGTCTGCAAGGGCATGCGAGGGCGTTCGCCTGAACGCATTGAGGACAGTGTTCGACTGAATGAGCTGAGGCTGAATGATGGTGAATAAGGTGCGATGAGTGAAGTATCCTTGGTTACTCCAAACAGTGCAGGACGAATTGCACGAGTTGATAGATATTGTACCAAGGAAGCTCGGGTTTTCTTGCAAAGACTGTAAAACTGAATATTTTGTGAATATTGATATTATCCGGCATACTCATATTTCATGGAGTTGCCCCTCCCGGTTTATTATCCGTTGTGCATTTATGTTAAAAGATAATAATGATGAATGATGTATGAATGTTTCCAATATGCTAATGAAAGTATACTTACGAAAGTTGAAAAATAAACTAAGTATAGAAAGTAGGCATTGTTGACGATCGTAAGTATTGTTGAAAAGAAAATGGTCGGTGGTGTCGAACCTCCTATAGTGCGGTTGGAAGAGTACTACCAGTGTAGGGGCATGATAGATTGGGTCAGGTCTATGCACTCGCTCACACATATTGAGTCGATCAGAAAATCCACTATGTATGTAATATTCCTAATTAGTTGGAATATTCAATTTTGTTCGATTTTTGCCTTCTATAGTTATTTGTAAATAAAATGTGAGGAAGGGGGAACATAACTCACTTTAGAATAAAAAGTCACTTCCAAGGTAGCACAACGTTGTGACTTTTGGGGGAACCAAAGGGGCCAAAGGGGTACGCAGAAATGGGGCCCATGCAGACACATGGAGGGACTGCACAAGAGGGAAGGAACACATGGCAAGAAGGGGATCACGCAGGAGAAAGTGAGCCTAGGTATTGTGAGAGGAAAAGGCTATAAAATAGAGAGCAACCCCCTCATTTTGGATCATTCTAGTTATGAGCATTTGTGATAGTCATTTTGACTTAGAGCATTCTGGTTGTTTAGCTAGTCTGCAACATTATTTAGTGCATTGAGTGTCTCCGTTCGGAGATCTCACCCTTAGCCCCGAGGGACTTCGAGTGCCTGCTCGGGAAAGGTATTTCCATTGGCATTATAGTAGTAGATTCATTAGCATTTTAGCAATAGTTTCATCAGCATTTCAGCAGTAGTTTCATCAGCGTCTTTGAGAAATTGTGCAGAACCCCAAGGGGGTGATTTTCGGGGTTTGGCCATTTCATAAAAGCTTTCTGGGTTTTTCTGGGTTTTCTAGGTAGAGTCCGATTCCAGAGTTTTAGCCTTTTCTGAGGAGGGGAGTAGCCCCAAATCCTCATTCTATGTCCAACAGCAGCAATAGCACGGCAGTTTCCCAGCAGCTGGGACGCAGATCAGTGTGAGGCCATTCTAGGAAAGCTTTTTGGGTCTTTCTAGGTTTCTTGAGTAGAGCCTGAATCCAGAGTTTTAGCTTTTTCCAAGGAGGGGAGCAGCCCCAAATCATCATTTGTTTTCTAGCAGCAATAGTAGCACAACAACAACATCCACGTAGAGAGGCCATTCTTGTCATTCTGAGAGTATTTCTTCACATTCCTTGTGCAAGTTGATGTGCCATCTGTCTAATCACCTCCTATACTCATTTATTGCTTAGTATAATAAAATGGCTTAGCATTTCTCGCTACATTTCTTGTGTATCTGCTTATATTTCCGATTTACATTATTATATGTTGTTCCATTGTTATTTTATCGCTTCTGGGTTATTATATCATTTGCACATATTTGGCTGGAGTTTTTGCCAGCGTTTGAAGAATATTTTGGGTTAGGAATATTACAGTGGTATCAGAGCATAGATCTAGCTCAGCCTATGGAGCTAGTAATCTATGACACTAGGGGAAAAACCCTATATCTGTTACAGAGGTTAGAGATACAGAGACACTAGGCATAGGTTGGAGAATACCTACGGAGAGGGAGACGGTGTTCCTATGGTAGACGTAGAACAAGAGGAACCTGTGGTAGGCATAGAACAGAGAGAGCCAGTAGTGGACGCAGAGCAGATGGCAGACGAGGACAAGAAACGATTTGCGGATATGCTCAAATCAGTGTAGGATCTGTCGAGGCAGATTGAGGTGATTGGGTAGAGATTCACGGCAGTAGAGGCCATACAACATGAGAGCCCACGAGATTTTCAAATCGGTGAGGGATCAGGTCCATCCCATCACTTGCCAGAGCAGCGTGATACTCCGTAGCAGGGGGCCTCACATGCCCCTACACGCTCTACCATGCCCACCTTCTTAGGAGCAGACACGGGGGCTGCAGCCCAGCAGGTGGTAGAGCCCGGGCATATGGGTGATTATTTTGCAAAGTACCAGGCCTATGGGTAGGAGTTCAGGGAAGCCCTCTCATTCAGAGATTTTTTTTAGTTCCAACGCGATAACGGACCCCACGATCATCATAGAGGGCACTGACATTACCATGATGGCAACACCCACCGTGCAGCAAGCAAATTCCACTTACCTATGTTTGATAGCTCATCAAACAGTTTGACAAAGTCTTGGGTGGAGAAGCTATACATTTATTTCTAGCTTAACCAGATGTCAGAAGTAGAGGCCATCAAGGTGGCAACATTGCATTTGGATGGTAAGGCCTAGGATTGGTGGTTTCATGGGATGGTTACATTGGGGCACTCCACAATGACATCATATGCTGATTTTACCAAGAGACTAATGGAGTGATTTGATCGGAGGGATCCAGAGTAGCATTTTGTTGAGCTTATGAGGCTCAAATAGATAGGGAGCCCATAGACCTACATTGCAGATTTCTTGAGGGTCTCCGTGATGGTGCCAAACCTCTCCATGGCACGGAGGGTCTATATGTATGTTGAGGGGCTAGCAGAGCCACTTCAAGGTCTTGTCCGATCCACTAGACTAGCTACACTCCAAGACACTATCAGCAGGGCCCAGGACTTATAGGCTTTGGTGATTTAGATTTGCAAAGGAAGTGTAATACTTCGTGACAGGTTTAGTAGGGGTGAAGCTTCGTCCTTGGGCCATGTTGAATGACAACACATAGCAGGTTTGGAAGAATGCGAAGGGAGGCTCTTGCTGACCTTATACAGGTTGAAGTTGATGAAAGAAGGGAATCCACGGGTCCAAGATGAACTTGAACTCTTGGAAAGGAATGTTGAAGATGAACTTCTTCGACTTGGTTGGGCAATGGAGCAGGATGTAGCTACAGATTGCAATGAAAAAGAAGAAGAAGTTGTGATGTTTAAGTACGTTGCAGGCATGACAACAATGAAGGATGAACTTGAAATTGTTCAATTTGGACTAGGATAATGTAGTTCGCAAACATTGATAGATAAGGAGGAACCTCACGATGAAATAAGTACTACTGATACTTGTGTTTATTTGAGCTTTTAGTAGATGGGCCGTATGCAGGGAAGGGCAAAATCAGTTTTCCGATGCAATGGAGGATCTTACCATGGAAGTCTACAAGGAGACCTTGTATGGAGAAGCAAGGACCATCAACTGTTGTAGAGCTTGTTGTGGTTGTTTGTGACCTTATGGCAGAAGGTACAAATTCCCGTGACAAGGGAGGAATGAGGTGATCATTGCGAAGGAATGGGTCATGCTTTAGCCATATGGAGAAATTGGAAAAGTGCTCGGCATGACTCATGGACAGATTGGAGAAGGGCACACACTTGAGTTTGATGATACTTGGGTGGACTTCTCATGGTTGGGACCAAGAGGAAGTCTTGGTGGAACCTTTAATGGGGTAGCCATGGTGGAGAGACTCATGTGATGATGATATGGTTTGGGTGATCAAGTTCACTAGACTGGATTGCGGACTTTGATGAGGATGACCGATTGTTGTGATGGGTCTACTTAGTTGGACAACATGGGCAACTTGAGTAATGGACATCAATTTGGAGACATGGAGCATGGGAGTTTTATGGAGGGACATTATGCAGGAGCACTTGTAGAGGTGTCACTTATGGGAATCCAATGAGGAGTGCTAAGATAGAGATGTTGTGCAGGTGGATTTGTTGATGTGACATAGAGATGTTTTACTTATGAGCCGATGGGGATGTTGTGCACTTTTGTACAACAAGGCCATGGAATTGGTTGGACTTGTGAGCATTCCTTCTACATGGAGAGCTGAGGCATCTTGTAGGGACCATTGGGCCAAGACATGTATGGTTGCTAGGATGTTGATTACAGATGACTCATGGAGCTCATGATGACATAAGGTTGTGAATTTTAGGGACTTCATATTATGGTGGTCTTGGAAGATCTGATGCATTGAGGAGCCGAGGTCAAGGAATTTGGTGTAGTATAGGGTGCATACTTTTGAGTACATGTATGGGTGTGCTTAAGAGAGTGACTTGATGTGGATGATCGATATGAGACACTCTGGAGTGATAGAGTTGTAGTGATGATGATGCCTTGGTGGCAACAATTGGGCATGGGTTGAGCCAAGACTTAACCACTTTTGATACATGGGAGATTATTGGTCTACGATCATGGGTAACACATGGATGCCGAGACAGGTGTATACTTGTTTCCTTGGTAGAGTTGAGGGATGGCACATTACAGATATGATGAAGTTTGCTTCATGGACTTGGGTGTGGTATATCAAGAGTCGGTTTGATGAGAAGATCTCTTCACTTTGAGGAGATGGATTTTACACATATGGATGATGATGTTGGGATAGATGCGGTTGATTTCATGCAGCACATTGATACCAAACATCATGGATAGCATGTTGCAGATGAGATGAAAACTACTTCATGGACCTGGGCATGGCTTACGATGGAGATGGATTCTTGATCGAGTTGATGACGTGACAGGATTCTAAGAAACGATCGATGATGGCATGAGGATGTGCATTCTCATGGTTTGAGCGTGACAGCTAGATTAGCTACCCGACTAGTTCAGATCATGGGGCTCAAGCAGTGGACAGAGATGTGTTAGCATTATGTTGGAGTATCATGACAGTAGTTCACACGAGGATGATACATGATGGGGTTGACATGAGATGTTGCAATGAGGATGTTGAGATTGCGAGGGATGTGATTGATGATCATGGATTGAGGAGATGTTTCGATTTATGGAAACATGAGCCCTTATGGTTTGTGTGATAACAGAGCAGAGGCAAGCAGCATGGGCATCTTTGGATGTTGGAGCTAGCACACTCTATGATGTCATATGATGGTGTTGTCAAGGACAACAACCGTTTAGAGTCAAGGAGTATGTCAAGCCCATGAGTTGGGCATGCCAGGCAGGCGTGTTTAACTGATGGGTCGGCGAGAGTTAGCACGGGCACACGACAGGCGAGCGACGAGCTGGGTGGTTGTACAGTGAGTTGAAGGCACGCACGAACGGTGCAACGAGCCAACCAAACGAAGAAAACGTGCAATGTGAAGTCATATTGTGAAAATGACTAAGTGTTGGGCAGTGGAAAGTTTATATGTGGGAGTGGTCCCGCACATGGGCGCCCACACCATGGGTCGACGTGAAGTTAGCGCGAGTTGGATGAAACAGTGGGTCGGCCTGGTGAGTCGATGCCCCAAACGATGGGCCAACCACCATATAAGTAAAGCGTTGGAGTGGTGGCAAAAGGCATCAATTGAAGTTTCGAAGTGTTCATGCTAGCTCGAGGGTGAGCTAACTTGGAGAAGACTGAAATTTGGCAAAGTGCAGGTGGACTCTTGGGCCAAAGCACTAAGCTGGGGTAAATGCAGAAATCAGAGCCGTATGTCATACGAAGGTATTTAGGCAAGGGCATGTGAGGGCATCGGGCCAAATGACTAGGCGAGGGCGTCTGAGGGCGTTTGTATGAATGACCATTCAAGCGAAGTCATGCGAAGGCATTCGAGCGGGGGCATGTGAGGGTGCTGGGTGGAACGATCGAACAGGCGAAGTTGTTCGAAGTCGTTCAAATACGTTCAGGCAAAGTCATGCGAAGGCATTTAGGCAAGGGCGTCAGGCCGAACAATCGAATGGGCAAGGGCGTGAGAGGGAACTGGGCCGAACGATCGAATAGGTGAGGTCGTTGAGCTTAATGACTGAATGGGCGAGGTTGGTCTGAACGTCTGAACGGGCGAGGGTGTCTGCAAGGGTGTGCGAGGGCGTTCGCCTGAACGCGTTGAGGACGGTGTTCGACTGAATGAGCTGAGGCTGAATGATGGTGAATAAGGTGCGATGAGCGAAGTATCCTTGGTCACTCCGAACAGTGCAGGACGAATTGCATGAGTTGATAGATATTGTACCAAGGAAGCTCGGGCTTTCTTGCAAAGACTATAAAACTGAATATTTTGTGAATATTGATATTATCCGGCATACTCATATTTCATGGAGTTGCCCCTCCCGGTTTATTATCCGTTGTGCATTTATGTTAAAAGATAATAATGATGAATGATGTATGAATGTTTCCAATATGCTAATGAAAGTATACTTACGAAAGTTGAAAAATAAACTAAGTATAGAAAGTAGGCGTTGTCGACGATCGTAAGTATTGTTGAAAAGAAAATGGTCGGTGGTGTCGAACCTCCTATAGTGCGGTTGGAAGAGTACTACCAGTGTAGGGGCATGATAGATTGGGTCATGTCTATGCACTCGCTCACACATATTGAGTCGATCAGAAAATCCACTATGTATGTAATATTCCTAATTAGTTGGAATATTCAATTTTGTTCGATTTTTGCCTTCTATAGTTATTTGTAAATAAAATGT
>APFE031176077.1:778-27244 GCA_000404065.3 Pinus taeda
TGCAGGACGTTTGTTTTTGAAGCATCTGTTTGAAGAATGACTGGTTTTATGACAGTGCTTACATGGATGAAGATCAAAACAGTGATCTTTCAAATGGCCAACTCGGCCGCAGTGTTGGCATTTCACGATCTGTTGTTGTTGTTGCTGTGGAAGAGGGGCAGAGTTTGGAACAACTGAAGCTGAACTATCATGAGGAGCAGGTGAACTGTCATGAATGAGTCCAGCACTCTGAAACTGAATGGGTTTTGAGTAGTCTGGAATATGAAAGAACAAGTCCTTGTCATATCCAAGACCAGTTATGTGCTTGTTGTGGACAAGCTGTTCCCAAGGTCTGATGATGGGCTTGGGAAGTGCAGACTGAGTTTCTGTATCTGCATGTACAACTGCTGCTTTATTTGAATGAACTGTAACATTATTGACTTGCTGCTTATGGGAGTCTGTTTCAATCCTCTGAACAGAAACAGGTTCAAAATGATGACTCCACTATTGTAATTCTTCTTGTTGTAGCTTTGTCTCAAGCTGCAAAAACTCAATATTCGCTTATACATTATACAAACAGGGTCTAATGTCAACCAGAGAAGCATTGCTTATTCTTACTGTACCATGATCAGAGGAATGTATCAGAGTTTTTAAGAACTCTGATATTTCAGTAATCTGAGGCATATTCTCCATTGTCAAAATTACACCCCTTTAAAAAAACTGATTACAACTATGACCCAATGAGTAAAAGTAACACCCACTCACAGTACAAAGACACAGAAAAATCCTTTGTAAATGTGCAGCAAATGAATCAAGGAATCAATGCATATATATGTAGACAGAAACTATAATGAGTTTTAAATACAGTTCCACAATTGGGGCAGCAGCAACTGCAAACTTGCTTGGATCCTTCAAGTACTCCTTCACTTTCAAATCAGCATCAGCAACAAGTTCCCAGAATCCAGGTTCTTTAAAACGGACTAGTAGTTACCAAAATTGATGCAGGGCAACCCTGCTATTACCCAGAATCTTTATCACACGCATATAAACATGCATCTCAGCTTTTTACCCAAATCAAACACCTCAATCGCTGGCAATTTCACAACTGTACCATTTGCATGGGGAAGCTTATCTTTCATGTGGTTCAAAATCATTCACCATTGATTTCATACTTTCATTAAAAACCATCATATATGGAATTATCTCAATTCCAATATCTACTCATCAGCAGGCAAATTCATAACTTCTTAAACCCAATGACTCAAATCATTCAAATTCTCATCAACCCAATAAACATCATTCATATATGACCAAAATTCAAACAATGTGCCCATGTTTTAATATTCAATTTAACATTATTTTAATCAATGAAAAGCTTGGACTTGTCCTTACTCAATGCGCCCTTAAAGATCGAACTTTGGCAACTCATATTAGATCTTATATGTTCCAATGTCTCATAAACAAATAGTTCCAATAACTTTTATTCACCTATGCATTTTAAATAGCACCAATCTGATTCTCTCCAACAACAGACAGTAAAGAATGTAGATCTCCCCAGTCACCAACATAGAAGTGAACATCAGGTGATAAACTAGTAGTCCATGTAGGAGTTACAGGACCGTCACAATGACGACCTCGTCGCTGGAAAACCAATGCCGTTTAAAGTCAGATAGTTTGAGGACTGGAATGCACAGGACAAGCTCTTTCAACAGAATATCCGTTGTAATGTAAGCGTCTCATGTGATCTTTATTATCTCTTCACATATACATTTGGTATAGTGAGACAACGTAAAACTTCAGCATTGAAATCTTGAAAATGTACAGTTGAAGCACCCTTCAGACATGCAAAAAGCACAGAACCCTCATATCTTTCAGATCTGGAGTTCGAATCCCACAGCTGTCACCACGCTTCTGCTTCGCCAGAGAAGTGTCTAGTTTACACGGATTCACCTGCTTGTTTCTACCGAATTAATTTGAGACAAGAATAAAGCATAGAGCGCACATTATGGCAGATCATCTGATAAACGTGGATGTCTGATCCATCCATGTCTTCTGTTTGAGATAGTGAGATATCCAACGATATTAATAAAAACATATACTCTAAAATACTTTTAACATAAGGTAACCTTCAGCGTCTTCTACCTGTTGTCTCCTTCTGAGCATTGAAATAAACAACCGCCACTGGCAGACCAAGGTTGTTGGAGCGTGCAAAATTTCTGGTATTGATGCGAGAACTTGGAGGGTAAACTGTTTGCCGCCCTATCTGCTTGAACAACACAAAAATGAACCTGTGGATACCAATGGTAGGTCTTGGTGACTCGTAACTCACTAGCTCTCTACTGAAAGAGGCTGAAGTTGTTGCACGAATATCAGTTACAATCCAGTGTAAGTATTCTCACAGTGTTGGATCACTGGGACTGGGAGCATCTGGATCCGTCATAACCAGAGTGTAAAAGTTGCGGAGGTCCTCACCCCCGATGTCGACGCGAGGAAGCAATGCAACTGCCGAGGGCTTAAGCTCGCAACCATTGTTGACGTGCCTAGACGCATAGGTAACAGCCAGAGAAGTGTCCACAAAACGCGAGGGAGTCGTTTGACGTTTTCGATTTCAAATTTTTTGCAGATGGGTCTCGACCGTCACACCCTCTCTGTTCTCATCGCCCTTTGCGAACACGGCGTTAATCCTGAGGCTCTCGCTGCTGTTGTCAAATAACTCCGGAGAGAAGCTACCGCCCTCCACCAAAACCAAGACCAATCTTAAGGGAGTCTAGCTTGTGGAGGCACCAGCTCACCAGAATTCAGGCGCAGTTACCATGTCAGAGACGTTTATGAATCAGTTAGTGAACTGAACAATCAGACAGGTCAGAGTAATCAGGTGACTGCAATTTATGCAATGGAGGCACAGATGCAATAACACTCCCTTTTTTTTTGTTTATGAAGCAGTCAGGCAGAGGGACCAGAGAGCGTAGAGAGGTCAATTATGCGTAGAATAATAGCAGAGAATAATGAAGAATCGCAGGTGTATAATAGACAGAGAGGAGCGTTTTGTAGCGTTTTGTATGCAGGTGGAGTAGCTACAGGAGCAGCGTTTAGGCCAGTGGAAGCGTCAAAGCGTGAGGTATGTCAGAATTTTCTATTTGGGGAATTGTGCACAGAGAATGTAGCTAAAATACGGCTGATAAAACATTCAATGAAATGCAGAACTGACATATATATAAAGACCACAAAACAAGTGGCTCAAATTGGAGCAGGACCAGCAATCGCCCGCTCTGATACCATGTTAAACACACATGGGAGCAAGAACAATATGAATGATAAATCATGCAAGTACAATTTTTATTAACAAGAGATATACATTTATAGTACATTATGTGACCGTTGGGTTTCACATCCCAAGGTCTCTTGGACTCCTTTTGTCCATTCGGCTTCCACACTAACCCATTGAGGATTAGGTGCCCAACACTATCTTACTCTCGCTTAACCATCACTTCTCTACTTTGTGCACTATCTGCTTTGTTGCTCAAGGTTGCACCTGTCTCTACATGCAACTTGTAGAGATTCTTCACCCTCACACTTATCTACTTCTTACATCCAGAAGCCAAGTGTTGGAGGTAAGCTTTACCTCTATTAAAGATGATATCGTATTCCTTGCCCTCAAGGGTGGCTACGGAAACAAGATTTTGCCTTTGGAACATAAAGAACATCTCTAAGATGAAGGGAATTATCTAACGCCCTCTGAAAGCTAATAATACCAACTCCTCTAGCTACATACTGACCATCATCTCCTAGATCAATCAAACCTACATATCCTCCTTCAGATCACTGAAACTCTTCATGTTCCCGGTCATGTGGAAGGAACCCACAGATAACAATATACAATATATTGTTATCTGTTGAGCTTGCCTTGCAAGCTATCAACAAGAAATCCTTCTCGAAATGAAAAAAAGTCATCTACCTCTGCTGATGCAGCGACATGATCCTTCCCAACCCCTTTCTTCTTACCAGGACACTTAGAAGCATAGTGTCGAAACTCATGGCAATGGAAGCACTTGCTTAATTAGATCCTTCTTGCCCTTCTCATTGGACCAAGCCTCTCCTTAGCCCTACTTGCACTTGGCCTTGCTACCCTTGCCTGCCAGGTCACGGTTCTCTTCGTCCTCTATCATAACTGATCTCCCTTCTAGCCTCTTCGGATCTCTTCCTGTATGCAATAAATCCAAAACCTTTCCCAATTTGGAAAGTGCTCTCCCACTAACAGCATCCTAGAACCCTTTCCACGACTTAGTGAAGTCCAAGTAAGGCAAAACTCACAAGATCATGATCAAATACAACCACGCCCACCCCAGCTAGTTCATCTCATACGTGAGTGAACCTTGTCAAATATGAGACAATAGGCTCATCCTTGCTCATTTGGATACTCCTCAACTTCTCCTTAAGAACAAGCTTCCTGGTATCACTAGTACTCTGATACATTGTCTTCTTCTCATGGATGTGAGGCACTATATGATCTTTGACCCCTTCTAGAATAATCATATTTTTCTTGATATCCTTCTTATTATGTTGGGCCAATTGTTGGGGGTCTTGAGGTGGTGTTATCACCTGCTTGATGTACTCTCCCACCCCATTATCTTCCAGCATTATCGTGATCCCCCTTTCCAAGCTATGAAGTTCGATGCTCCCTCTAGACAGTGATGTGCTCTTAACCCTTGGTAAGCCATACCGCTTCCCTTAAGAGCTCTCTAATAACTTGCCCACTAACAGCCTTATAGTCCCTCACAAGAACTGTACTTAGGGCCTTTAAAACTGCCTCTCCTAGCAGACCAAACGTCCTTCTTTGATCTGCACTTAGGCCTCCTTTTGACACCTACTAGCAGCGCTCCTCACTCCTCTGAAGATGCCAAACAAACAGTCCAACCTAAGCAGTATCCAGTTAGCAACAAAATCAACTTGAACACATCATTCAACATACCTCTAGTTGCTCCGCTCCTTCTCGGCCTATTTACTATTTTCTATGGCTCTTGGCACTGGTTAGGGTTGCCTGTAGCAACTGCCACAACGCTCCAACTAGGATTCAACCTGCTTAGAATGCCTTGTTGTTTCCCTTCTGAGACTCCTCCTTCCTTGCAATTACCAACCCTACATGCAATGTTGTTGCAACACTTTTCTGAGCAAAGACCAACCCTAAACTAGCGCTTGATCCCTCTTGTAAAAACATAGAACCTTGGACCCCTTGATCACAGAGAATAAGATCAAAACTTATGCACAAAACCAGCCCAAATCCAACTCACAACCTGCACTCCCAATCAAACTTGGCCCCAAACCAATCACAAGACACAAAACAGTCCTAATCTTCGGCTATGCCTCCTTTTGATCTGTGGCCTATTTCAAATGATGTTTTGTACGAATCGTTGCACTTGAATGTGCTATTTTCATTTTCATCTACTCCAGCGTCTGATACCATGTAGAAAATCCATGAAATTCTAATCTGTTGATAAGAACAATCTGAAAAACAATCTTTTTTTTACAAACACAAAATTTCTCTACTTGATTTGTAGTAGAATTAGGAACAAAAATAAAAGCACAATCACACAATTGAACAACACAAATTTTACAGTGAACCCAACTAGGAAAACCCTCTGCTTGATTATTGAGATTTTATTGAAGAAAATTAGACCTCTTACAGTACAATTGTTTCAATCTGAAAACAACCTTGTTTTCCGTACTTAATCTAAGCTTGAAACTATGCAAAAACTCTGATCTTTGCTTCCTTACCCAAGAAATTTTACCTTCTCCAATTCCAACAAGCCTTTCCTAGGCTTGTTCACCTTCTCTCACAAGCTCCACTAACACCTTGTGCTTCCTATTGTTTGGTTTCACCAACTCGTGCTCACCAAAACAATGATTAAACTTGTGCCTTGATTCCTTCTTTTAAAGGAAATGCAAATTGTTAAAATTAATAAATTTCTAATTAAGGAATTGAACTGGAGCTTTTCTAGTTAAGAAAAGTCAACAAAACTAGTTAGATGGATCCTCCTAAAATTTAGAAGCCTAAGCTTTCAGTTGCCAATTTAACTCACACTAGTAATCAAGAACTTGACTTTCAATTTCAACAAATCAGTTAATTACCTCATGCACTCCTAATTTTTAGAGAAACTCCTAAATTTTAGGACCTCGACCATGCACAAAACGGAACTCGACTTTGACTCCTTGAATTAAGGCGCAAATCAAGGAATCACTTTTGTCGCTAATTTCAACACTTCTTTTAGATCCTACAGAAAAGTTATGCCTTGTTTAACTTCGATAACATATCATATCTTCCTCATTGCTACCAAACTTGGGTAGAGTGTTAATAACAACCTGCCAATGGCTGCAATGGCCACTTGTTTCATCAACCATTCGTAATCATCCATGTAATCGATGCACAGTTATTTCAGATCCCTTATCACATTTGAAGCCATAGTGCCCATCAATGACACTCTTCCCATGAAGTGTGTAGTTAGTGACTACACAACCCAACACATCTTAACTCTACGAGACCAATCATATACCTTTTTATGTTGTCATTCATTTGCATCCAACGTAGAGAAAAAATGGAATTGAATTGTTAGAGATACTTGTTCTGTATGTCATGCATGAGGATGCCCAAACATCATTGGAATAGCATGAGTGGCTAGGTGACTGAAAAGTACATACATGAGGATGTACAAACATCGTTGGAATAGCATGAGTGGCTAGGTGACTGAAAAGTTCCACCTCCTCCACTAGTTGGCAATGGCCACTTGTTTCATCAACCATTCAAAATCATCCATGTAATCGATGCACAATTATTTCAGATCCCTTATCACCTTTGAAGCCATAGTGCCCATCAATGACGCTCTTCCCATGAAGTGTGTAGTTAGTGACTACAAAATCCAATACATCTTAACTCTATGAGACTAGTCATATACCTTTTTATGTTGTCATTCATTTGCATTCAATGTAGAGAAAAAATGAAATGGAATTGAATTGTTATAGATACTTGTTCTATATGTCATGCATGAGGATGTCCAAACACCGTTGGAATAGCATATATACCTTTTTATGTTGTCATTCATTTGCATTCAATGTAGAGAAAAAATGAAATGGAATTGAATTGTTATAGATACTTGTTCTATATGTCATGCATGAGGATGTCCAAACACCGTTGGAATAGCATGAATGGTTGGGTGACTGAAAAGTTCCACCTCCTCCACTAGCCCAACTAACTTGGAGAACAAAATATTTGTGTGTGTGATCTTTCGATGTCAAAGTGGTGCCCCCCTATTTGCACTCATCATCATTAACCCCAATTGTCTTGTTGAAGGTGAAGATATTTCCTATGCCAACTATTCCCTATTTTACCACTTATCATCATTAACCCCAATTGTCTCGTTGAAGATGAAGATATTTCCTATGCCAACTATTCCCTATTTTACCACATAGTGCATGCATCTTACCTATTTGAGGTAATGCACATAACAATCAAAATATTGTCTGACGGAGCAATGGGAATTCTTATTAGTCATCCAATTAATATGCATTTCGCATGGTTACTTTAAAATCTACTATGCACAAACAAAGTGGTGTGTGCCATCGGGGGTAGATTCATTCATTCAATGATTGTGAGATATGAGTTGAGACATGTTCTAAGCTAGGTAGATAATCATATTCATTGTGAGGGATAAGAGGTTCGTCAATAGCTTGGAACGAGGAGAGTTCATAAATAGTTCATAGCTTGAAAATGGGAGAGGCACAAAAGTTCGTAGTTTGGAACATACATGGGACAAACGATTCATTCATTCAGTGATTGTGAGGTATGAGTTGAGACATGTTCTAAGCTAGGTAGAAAATCATATTCATTGTGAGGGATAAGAGGTTCGTCAACAGCTTGGAACAAGGAGAGTTCATAAATAGTTCATAGCTTGAAAATGGGAGAGGCACAGAAGTTCGTAGTTTGGAACATACATGGGAGAGTTTGTCGTTTAAGCAATGGGTTGTGTTAAGAATGACAGAGAGAAAAGAGAAAAAAACAGATCAAGGGATAACAAAGAAGAAGAAATGAGCGGTACCTCCTGGAGGTGAGATGACCATTATTTTATGCTATATTTGAGATTGTTTATAAGTAAGGGTGTAGCATGGTTTATATCTTGTGTTAGGACTTCAAATCCAGTGCCAATATGGATCATGCAAAACGGTGTCCCAAATGCTCGAATGGGGGTAAACTGTGATAAGTTCTAGTCGTAGAAGGATGATGTAGCAAAGCATAAATGGTGAGTTGTGATTAGTGGTAGATTAGTAGTTCGGTAGTAGATTTGTAGTGTCAATTGTGAAAGGATATTTATAGGTAGACAAAAGGCTAGAGATGAGAAAGATTTTACCACCTCTCGATTGTAGGACTACAAGGTAAACTATTAGTGTAGGTGTCAACTCTTGAGTCGGGGGAGTTCGCTAGTAGTTGGGGGAGAGTTCGTTGCTTCTTCAGATTGTAGCTTGTTCCAACTTTATGCACATCATAGCCAATAGTCATAGCTTCCCTTCTCTTCTTTCTTTTTTATCTCTATATACTCAATATGCATCGTTAAATAACAAAGAAACTATTTTTCTCTCATAGTTCAAGATTTTGGAGTTAAACATCAATTTTATAGCATATTCATAAAGAGAAATGGCATAGGTGTCGGGCATAGTTTTGTCATTACTTTTGTTCCTCATAAGTGGTACCCTGGCACTTTAATAAACACAACCCTTCCTAGTGTTCAATGAACAACACCTTCCATTAGTGATTCCAAGTAAAAGAGCTACATCAATAAGTGGGTATGCCCCCTTGATAACTAATCAAATGGAAGTATGGGTGCAATAGTTCATGATTTCATCCCCACCCAATTTCTTACCTTTATATAAGAGAGAATTTATGTGTCGCGCTCTTACTAGGAACAACTTAGCCTACATATTTTCACTATGGTAGCAAATATCTCATCTAAAGGGGCATCTTTCTCCCTGCATGTCCTCTCAGTTAAATGGCAAGTTCAATGTTTGGTCGACCATATGGCATTTCCAACATGTCACTTCAGGGGTTGGGTTTAGGTTTCAAGAGGTGTTCGTTATGACCCAATCTAAAAATAATAGAAGACATTTGGCAAATGGGTGTTGGTTCCGTTATCAGAGGAGGACCGATCTAGTTTGTAAATAAGAAATACATTTTATGAAAGAATACCCACTTGTGATGAAACATGGGTAGGCGGAGTGATATTTTATAGAAATATCCTCTTAGAGAAGAAATTTCTTCTTCCTTCACTTCACTATGTTAAGTAAAGTAGTAAATTCCTTATAGAAGTGTTTTTGCAAAGTATAGTTATTCCCCAAAGTGTTCGTTAACTGTCATTTGGATAAAGGGGACTATCATCTAGATAAAGGGGAATATACTCACTTGTTCCTATTGCTACAAAGTAGGAGAACATACTATAGAGTTGGCTATCTCCCAATGTTACTCACTTTGTTGCACCCCAAAAGCTAGGAGTTCCACTACATTTGAGTTTCAAGGGCCTACAATAATGTTAGGAACATGATGGCTCATCATTGGTTGCTCCTCATATGGTTATGTTCACCGTGCTAAGCCTACCTACACTAAACATGGGGAGGGAGGATTAACCTTCGAATGAATGGGAAGCAAGATTGATGAATGAAGAGGAAGCATGATTTGAACTCGGGGGAGGTTTCTCTCTCTATGACTATTTATCTCTATGATTTGAATGGGGTAGGGGTTCTATTTCCCTCTTTGAGCATCAGGATGGCAATTCAATTCTCAAATCTCAGCACATACATAGCAAATCTTGGGTCTCATCACATAGAAAATATGAGGAATTCCACAAATGAAAACAAGCACAAAACATAGGTGTATCATAGATAAGGAATGCTATTAGTTTTGTGGCTTAATCGAAGAAGTAGTTCCACTCGTCCAATGGAGATGACTGGCATAGATTATTGATTATATGACCACCTATGATAGCCTTTTACCTTTGATAAGATTTGTGATAGCCTTTGATAAAATACCCTTTGAAAAGAAGGGATAATCTTTGATGCCCTTGCTTGCTAGCACTGGGGGAGAAGAACCAACGTCCATCATAGTACTTGCCCGTTCCTATCCTTGAAACCCCCAGTCAAAAGTCTGATATTGGTGTTTCCCTGTTTCCTTATTGCATGGATATTTTCATATTAGTAGATTGTTTGGCCAAACTTACCCTTTAAGATTAAATGGACAGCCCAAACCTACCTATTATTCTTTCTTAGATAGCTTGGAGAAGGGACGGTGAGTTTGAACTGCCCATACTTACCACCCTTAAAGATTTGATACCTTAGCTTGAACCTTGTCGACCAACTAAGGCGAAAATCAAATGGAAGTAAATTTTGTTTGGTCCATATGTAATAATGGAAGATTCTGGTTTTTCAGTGCCAAAGTAACTCCTTAAATTTTGTGAAAGTTCTACATTTATATAAGTTTCATACGTTTTTATATCAACTTTATTAAGTGACGTGATTCATATTAAAAACTTAGATAAAATTTTGATATAAAACAATGACCCTATCATATTCTTGATTAAGACTTTATGTGGAAAGTGATTCATATTTAAGACTTTGGTAAAATTTTGACATAAAACAATGACCCTATCATATTCTTGATTAAGCCTTTATGTGGATAACTCTGATTTTTACAATGGTTGTATAAATTTTTGTTTTTTATTACTAGTATATAAAGGTATATATAAGCATAACCTACATATTGTTTTGAGTCATTATTTGTGGGGAAAACATGTTTCTATTGCAAGGGTAAGTCAATCCAAGATATGGTATTTGACAGACAAGAAACCCGTAAGATGCACAACAATGAGGAAAGAGACCTAACACATTCATTGAATAATCAATAGCATAAACAAATATTTACAATTCAAACATATGTATAACATCCACACCATGTACGTACATCACCTCAATTTACATCGTCATTTCATTTCTTCCATTACAAAGTCAAAACTAAACCAGGGAAAAATAAAACAATCAATTGTTAGACACTTCACTTTATGCTTCAGTAACCAAATTCTCTTTGAACAGAGAACACATCAAGCCATCAACAACTATCTCTATTCAATTAGAGAAATTGTCTCGTGTATATAGAACAAGCCATCAACAACTATCTCTATTCAATTAGAGAAGCTATCTTGTATCTATAGAACAAGCCATCAACAACTATCTCTATTCAATTATAGAAGCTATCTCGTATCTATAGAACAATCTCTAGTGGACTCCTTGTTTACAAGTATTGGTAACGAAGCAACATTCCAGCGAAACTCTAATTATGTGATTTTCCTAAGTTAGATTTAAGCTAAGTGGCATAAACAACTCGCTCACACTTAAGCAAGTGCCCTAAGGATAGTTTGGGCGACTTTTGCACACCTATATACACTTGGACCTATTCAATGGATCTATGCAGAAGTACCTACCCAACTCACAAACATCAACACTAACAAGACTCAATAAGAATGGCAACTTGTAGGACTCTATTTTGAGACTTTAGCAGGAAGGTATTGATGTTGGTTCGTTAATAAGGGTATGGCTCGAATCATTGCCAAGAACAATCTTTGGTGGATTTGCTGTTACATTGTCAACAAGGAAGCAACATTCTAGCAAAACTCTAATATCTATCCAACAATACCATATCTTAATTTTACAAGCCTACGCACAATTCCTTCATAAATTAGAGATCGCATGGTTATGTTTTAATTGATATTGTTATATATGAGTCTACAACATGGCCTTTGTTGGAGAATCATTCAGCTGATTTTTTGGGTTCAAGTAGACATATGAAGCAATTCAGCTTCTAAAAATGCAAGACTATTGACCAAACCTGCAAGGAATGGAAGGTCAGAGAACTACACCAATTGGAGACAAGTCCAATATAAAGGAAAATCACATATATAGAACATTTAAATAATTCTGAAAAATTAGTTCTTGGTCCAAATTCTGAAAGACATTAAAGATATAGTTGCCTTTGTGATAAATCAAAATGTTACTATATAGTTTTGGAGCAACTAAAAGTCTTGCCTACCATTTTGTATATCAATTGCATTTGACATCTTACCTTGCCATTTGCTTTTTACTCCATTGTAAAAAGGGTACAAATTGCATTTATTCAAATTCAAATTTTCATGTGGAAGTTGTGTGGTGATTAAAGATGGAAAGGGACCTTTTGTTCATGTTTTTCATAAATAATCATGAATATAATGTAAACGAAGGTCCATGTAACACCCTTGAAGAAAATGACACTCTGGATCAAAGAGAAAGATTCTAGTTTTTTCCAAGATGTAATGATGTCTCTATTGTCTCAAAAGAAAAAATTTGTGAAAGCAATAATGGAGATAAAGACATTGTTGAATTTGAAGACAATAGAGACATCACTGTCTTCACCACAAAAACAGTGTACCAAAGATAATTGCCACAAATCTGTGGCAAGGGCAACCCCAATAATCATGTTGAAGACTGTGGTTATATAATGTAGATGAGGCTGATCAAAAGGGGATTTTGAATCAGAACATTATGGAACAACTTTGTGAAAAAGAAGATAACAAGGATCTTGATGGAGATTGAAGATTCTGGTTATAATGTAGATGAGGCTGATCAAAGTCAAGGGCAACCCCATAATCATGTTGAAGACTGTGGTTATAATGTAGATGAGGCTGATCAAAAAGGGATTTTGGATCAGAACATTATGGAACAACTTTGTGAAAAAGAAGATAACAAGGATCTTGATGGAGAATGAAGATTCTGGTTATAATGTAGATGAGGCTGATCAAAAGGGGATTTTGGATCCTAACAATATGGAACAACTTTGCGAAAATGAAGATAAGGCTCTTGATGTGGATGAAACGTCCTTAAAGCAAGATGCCTTGGCTCCCCATGAAGACAATGTTGTTGGATCCACTAATGATGTCTATGTCGTCTCAAAAGAAGAATTGTGTGGCAGCAATAATGGAGATAAAGACATTGTTGAACTTGAAGAAGACACAAATGAACACCACCACAAAGACTGTGTGGAAGAGATAATTGCCACAAATTTGTGGCAAGGGCAGCCCCATAATCCTTTTGAAGACTGTCGTTATAATGTATATGAGGCTGATCAAAAGGGCATTTTGAATATGAACAAAGGGCAAATCACATATTTAGCACATTTAAATAATTCCAAAAAAGAAGTTGTGGTCCAAATTCTGAAACAGACATTAAAGATATAGCTGCCATTGTGATAAATGTTGTTGTACAGTTTTGGAGCACTGAAAGTCTTGCCTGCCTTTTTGTATATCAATTTCATTTGACATCTCAAATTGCCAACTCCTTTTTACTCCATTGTGAAAAGGGTACACACTACAGTTATTCAAATTTGAATTTTCATGTGGAAGTTGTATGGGGTTTAAAGATGGAAAGGGACCTTTTGTTCATGTCTTCCATAGATAGTTATCAATGTAATGTAAACAAAGGTCCATCTAACATCCTCGAAGAAAAGAAAAGGACACTCTGGATCAAGGAGAAAGATTGTGCACCAAAACTATACAACATCATTTATCACAATGGCAGCTATATCTTGAATGTCTATTTTATAATCTGGACGATGAACTTCTATTTTGGAATTATTTAAAGGTGTTATATATGTGATTTGCCCTTATTATTGGATCTATGTGTCCAATTGGTGTAGTTTTGTGACCTTCCATTTCTTGGAGGTCTGGTCAATAGTCCTTGATCCACAGTTATGGTCAATAGACCTACATTGCTCCCCTTCCACTCATTTCAGCCCCATTCATCTCTTTTCCCATCCGGGTCCACATGTGTCCAGATGAACTTCTATTTTGGATTCCCTTAGTATTAGATCTATGTCTCCAATTGGTGTAGTTTTGTGACCTTCCATTTCTTGGAGATCTGGTTAATAGTCCTTGATCCACAGTTATGGTCAATAGACCTACATTGCTCCCCTTCCACTCATTTTAGCCCCATTCATCTCTTTTCCCATCCGGGTCCACATGTGTCCACTAGGTCCACACAGGGTTAGCCTCCCCCTTCCCTTATCCACACCTTGGGTCGAGCTTGGAACGATGCCTTGGAGGTTGATGCAGCTAAAAAGAAAATAAAAATCATAATTTGGCCACCCTCAACAGGAAATTTACCACAAAATGCAAAATATGGTAAGGACATACAAATTTAGCACATGGGCAAAAGCAAAACATGAGCTCTACCCCTTATCTATGGCCATCACCCTGGTTCCAATTGACCCTAGATGAGCCCCCTCCATCATTATGGAACCCATGATTGTCCCAACCATTGGTGGGCGATGAATTGCCCCACCTCAACGAGGTATCCACTGCTACATATTACACATCATGCTCTCCATCCCATGGAGCCCCGAGCAATTATGAAGAAAAATGAATCAAAGGCAAAAGGCATATGAAGAAGGGTGGAAAAACAAAGGTTGGGGTAACCCATGTGCCACGACTTACTCTCTCTTACACTCATATACCCAAGTGTGGGCTTCCTTTATTATAGCTACCCTTGCACCTTGACATGTGCTCTGAATGATTCCCCTGATCCCCACTCCATTCCATTATTATATCCTTTGCTACCTACTACTTAAAAGATGTACCATGGACATGCCAACCCCTTTAGAGGTCGAAACCACCTAATAGGGTCTTTGGTTAACCCCTTATTGAGCTTGGAGACACTTGTGCATGCCAAAGCCCACTATGGAAGGGCATGCCACCATGAAGTGCCCCATTGATCCCATGACTTGTAAGTTTTTATTACTTGATTATTCTAATGGATGGTTGTATCAGAAGGCAAAGGGGATGCATTGGATCTTATGTAGGATTGCAGGTCGGTCTCCATTTGGGGCTTGGTCTCCCTATATGGGATCCTAGCCCTCCAGAGGGGCCACATTGGTACTTGTAGGGTGGGCATTGAGAGTCATGGGCCTCCACCATAGCAGATATTACTTCATGGACCCCAGCAGTGTTCATTGATGTTCATTGATTGTTCATGTTCCACCTTTTGGATGAGGATGATGCACCTGGTCCACCATGCCCAACCAGCTCCACAGTTGCACCATACACTTGGCAGATGTTCCAAGGTGCCTCCTGCTACAGAGGGAGGGATTATGCCATTACTCCAACCCTTACGAATGGTCTATAGGCATATTTTATCCATTTGGAAACCCATCAGGATATCCTTGTGCCCCTGCACCCACTTAGGAGCACCACATGTTCTTAATTGGAAAACAAGGGGCCAACCCCTTGTCCACTATGTTTGGAGTCCATTTCTACATCATGGCACCTCTTGGTATTCATTAGGCCTTCTCAAAGGCCCGATGACTCAATAAATTGATCATTTGACCCTCTTGAGAAGCTTAAGCTTTACCTTATTGAGCTATTTGGTGGGCTTGTCACCAAAAGTTTTGTTATTATGCACATTATTTTATTTTAGGGGCTAAATTAGGCCAAATTAGCTAAATTGAATTCATTAGAAAGTGTATAAATAGAAGTGAGATAAATTATTTTGATCATCATCAATTAGATTGGATCTTTCTCTCTTGTGAGATTTTAGCTATGCGTCTTGGAGGACGAATTTGGATGAATGGATGAATTTTGATGTATGGATCTCTTTCATTTTTGTCTTGGAGCTTCACTATTGGCATATAATAATGATTGGATATACTCTTTCTTACATGTAAGTACTCTTTTTAATGTTATTCTTGTTATTTTCTTATGTCACATGCATGTTGTTGGGGATTTTCGCTATACTAGGCTGAAATTTACTACTTTTCTAATGCGAAATTGTGGAAAATTGTTATTTTATAGCATTGCATCATGTCATGGGCTATGTATGAATGAGTGAATATTCCTAGAGATGTTTTATCAAAATTTTATCTCAATCAGTCATCATATATTGCAAATCAAAGTGTAAATACCTTGAAGTTGATGTTCTCATGCCCTAATGCCATGCGAAATTGTTCTATAGTACTCCTTGACTAAATGAATCCATTCCAAGCATTGGAATCTCCTTGACTCCATCTCTCCCAAAGTATTAAGCATTGATCCTCCATTCGTGATCACTCAAAAGCATATTTTTCTCACCATTCTCTTTTTCTTTCTAGGCCTAGTCCCCATAGGTGACCTAGGGCATCATTTTTCTCACGATTCATCCATCCAAAGAGTTCGGTCACTTTCCCTCTACTGCGTTGTTGTGTCTTCTAGAGGTTCTCCAAATTTCAAGTATTTTCGAAGGTGGGATCTTGAGATATTCCAAGCCCTGGCTTTGAGATCTATTCTTGCCCCTAGTTTCCCTTCGCTAGTGACCTCATTAGGATCATTGCATCAAAATTAGTGAAAAAATCCCCTTGATCCCCTTCTCTCCCTCAATTAGGTCAAGCACAGCCTTGATTGTCAACTCCACCCCACTGACCTAATTCTGGGTCCACTTGTTCCCATGTGGTCCCACAATTTATTGAAGATAATTTCATTAAAACCATTTGGAAACCAAGTTTCACAAAGGTTTCTAGGACTAGGTCCCTCCTTTACAAGCTTAATCTACAAACCTTAGCCCTTGAAATCCCCTTGGCCCTTCTTAGAGAGCCTTACACATTGCTTCTCAAGTAAGCAAACCATACGATTGAATCTCTCTTGTGAATAAGCCTCAGGAATCACTCCTTATATCTTCATTGACCCATCCATCTAGTTATTTTATTCTGGGTCTCCTCCCATTAGTGAAATACCGTAAAGAGCGGGGCACCTTAGCTGAGGTGCCATCCATCTAGTTATTCCTTTTATTCTGGGTCTCCTCCCATTAGTGAAATACCGTAAAGAGCGGGGCACCTTAGCTGAGGTGACAGTGAGCTATCACTCCATTGTTGCCCTTGACCTAATAGTTGCCCCTTTTAGGATCCCCTCCTAGGGTTCCTATTATAGTTTGAGTTGTAACATTTTAGCATTATTGTCGAGGAGGAAGCAGGTCTACCTCCCTAGTGCATCATTGAGAAATTGATTCATTGATGACATTTCAAATATTTCTCTAGCGACTCCATTCATTGTCCAAACCCCTATTTTACTTGAAGTTGAAAATATGCCTCCTTTAACTAGGGTTGTTGCAAGAAGGGGAGAACGAACTCCATCACCTATTAGAACCGCCCTTCTCCCTAAATTTGAAAAGGGTTAGTGATCCTACCCCAAAGATGGCAACTAGTTCCAGCACTGACCCAAAACAAGACCAACCCAAGATGACCAAAAGTCAAAGGCATTTGGTTAGCACCTTTGCCCCTTTAAAGTTGAGTGGTGAACCCAAACCATTACCTAAGAAATACAATAGATGGTTGCCCAAACTCAAAGGCAATGCTACCGTAAGTGCTTGTGACTTTGTTGAAGAGTTCTATTGGAACATGTCTCCTAAGATGATTTTTATGAGGATAGGGCTTATGATGCTTTTTACTTTGTGGCTTGAAGGACAAGTAACAGAATGGTACCTTAGTCTTCTATGTTTGAAGACGTTCATGAGAACATGGTCATGTAATGCACAAGGAACTTTCAACATTGAATAGTTTTATCAAATAACTAGGGGAAGGGAAGACATCTGAGAATTCAACCAAATATTTGATAGGGTAGTCAAGGATATCCCCAACCATTTGAAGCCCCCCAATGCTAACATGTGAAAATTTTTGAATCTAACATATCAGAAACCCCTACTGCAATATCTGGTTTACTATCTCCTACTTGTTCCTTACATTAACAAGTCATTTAATAACATAAACATCGAAGTAAACACAATTGCAGCCTTCACAAATATACAGATCAACAACTGAAATAAACTGAGACAACACAAGGGACACCATTATTTTTGGACAATCATTCCCGGAAAAACCCAATGCGGGAAAACCGGTGCATCATATATGAGGGTTTTATTATTAAGCAGATTTCTTAATACAACTAGGGTGCCAAAAATGGTTCACCCTTCAAAGAATATCCTTGGTAGTAGTACCTCTATCCGGAGACAGATATTTCGGCAAATCAGCAACCGAATGAACAATCCCACAGTGACTTTGGCTATTCCTTGTGCTGGACAGCTAAAGCTACTCCAAACACTCCTCTAGAATTGTGTCACCCTCTCTAGAACTACGTCACCCTCTCCTGGCTAATATGCTCTCAGTCTGCCCTATAGAACCTCCTTAGTGTAGCCTCTTCAGCCCAGCGTCAGCCTCTACAGCCCTCTGCGCTGTCTGCGTCAGCCTCTACGACTTTCTGCATCCTCTGTGCCTACCTTTGCATCCTCTACGTCTGCCTCGTCGTCTTTTGCGTCCTCTGCGCTGACCTCCTTAGCCTCTGCATCAGCCCTCCTAGGCTCTACGTTGCCTCTTCCGGCATTTTGTTGCCTCTCTAATATGTATTCTTCAGCCTTGGATCGAAATCCCTTACTACACAGCCTCTCTCTGCAACTAATCTCTAACTCGATTTCCTCAGCAAACCCAGCCTCAGAAAATCGAATTCTTGATCTCTCTTGGTGTGTCTCCAACTAACCCTCAAGCCTCCTCTTATACTTTTCCTATTGACAATTCAACGGTCGAGATTTAGTCACTAATCAACGGCTAAGATTAGATCTAGCTTGATCCTCGTTATTTAAAACTTTCTCACCAATATTATATTAATACACATTAATATTTTAATTTTCCTAAGTTTAAACTTAGGAACTCATAAATAACATTAATTGTTTTAATATCTCTTCATCCGGGTGGAATTTCTCCAAACAATTTCTAGGTCTTGGAGATCTCATGTGCCTTAGCCTCTCCACCAATTTTCATGGCTAGAGCACATCCGATGCTACCAAAAATCAACACTCCCTCTTAGCGAGGAATGTGCTCTACCAAAAATTGGTACCTGTGTTGATGCTTGGCCTGCTACCCCACATCCACTGCATTGTTGCTTCCTATATTGTTACCCATGGAACTGCCACTGCCACTTCCACTGCTACATCTGTATTGCAGCTCCCTCTCAACTTGTTGCATCATCCTGCCCATAGCACTGGCACTGCTAACTGCTGCACTGCAACTCAGTTACTGAGAAGTAAGTAACTGACTTCACCCAAACACTGACATCCTGGTCAGTTTGGAAGCCTCGTGATGCTGAAGCTACCTTTGCTACTACCCCGTGCTCCCTCTGCTACCACTGCGCTGCTGCAATCTCTTATGTGCCTCTCGCATTGTTGCAACCTCCACTGTGTTGCTACATACTTCTGCACTCTAGCACTACCTTGCTGCTCCATCATACCTTGCTCCACCCGACCCCTGTCATCAAAGCTATTGTCTTTAAGGGCTCCCGTAGCCTTATGTGATCCAAGAGTTTGGGCACCTCAAGAATTGTGTCCCACTTATGTAGTCCTATTGACTACAACTCAAAGTCTCCCCACCTCTTCTCCAAAGGCGCATGATCACTCATGGCACAATCGTCATCAGTCTCAACATCCTTCTCCGCCTTTGCTAACGTTGCCTTTGAGTGGAAAGCTTCTCCCTTGCCTTTCTTTGGGCACTGAGAGGCATAGTGTCCCAGCTCCCCACAATTGAAGCACTTGATCTTGGAGATGTCTTTCTTCTTCCTCTTTTGAACCCCTTGCTATCCCGCAGATGCTAGAGTTGCATCATCCTCCTCCTCTTTTTTTATTCGAACTCCCTTACCGCTACTCCCCGCCTTAGTCAACCTCTTGATCTCTTCTTTTCGAAGAGCTGCCCACATCTCTTCCCAACTAGGGAGAATCGCTCTGGCCTAAATGCTTTGGACAAACGTCTCCCAATCCTCGAAGACTGCATTCAGAGCAGTCCTGACCATAAACTCTGGATCCAGTGTAGACCCCAAGGAAGTAAGTTGGTCTCGAATCCCTTGTAACCTGAGAAGAAAGTGATCTATCGCCTCTCCTTTTTGCATCTAATATGACCTCAATTGATTCTCCAATAACATCTTCCACTGCACAGAAAAGCCCTGGTATAAGGTGGTCGGGTCTCCCACATCTCCCTTGTTGTTGACTTCTCAGCAATATGTGGTATTACATGATCCTTGACCCCGTCTAAGATAATACATTTCGACTTTGCCTGGGCCTCCTCATACTTCTCATTAGCATCAAGGTCAATTGGGACAGCTATTGTTTTCAAGGCATAGTCCCTGATGTGATGTTTATCCAGGATTGTCAGGATCTTGGCCTTCCAGATGACAAAATTGGAAGCCCCTCCCAATCTGTCCTGATCACTCAATCTGTTTACTTCCATCTCTACTCCTCTTCGAGACTCCCTCTGAGTCTCGACTTCCCTCCTTGGGAATCCTTTTGCCAATTGTCGAATCACTCCTCTCCAATCCCCCTTTGGTACTGCAACTCGGATCTGGATTTCTTGGCTAGAAATTCGTCAAGGTAGTGCTTCCCTCTACCTTGGTTTCGTCTCCTTAGACATTGTTTTGCACTGACAGAACCAACCTCACACTAGCTCCTCATATCACAATTTGCACAACTCCCTTAGCCCCAACAACTGAGGAATCTAAGCCCTTCAAGCTTTGCACAATCATAGTGTAGGTTGAATCTGCTCCTCCCAGCCAACTGTGTCAATCCTTCCTGGCTAAGAAGGATGATGTGGCTCTACATGAACCTGTTATGCCCCTCTATGCCTCTGCACTGGCCCTTCTCCTGGCTCAGAATGCTGACGCAAGCTATGCGTCACCCTCTTTGCACTGCACCACTCCTCCTCTTGCCTCTTCAGCTTTGGAAACAGCACGATCTCTCGAGAGAGCTGCTTCTCTACTGCAAATTCTTAGATTCCCTCAGTTGGTGTCTTCAGTCCTCTTTGATCTGCAATTGCTCTGATACCATGTGAAAATTTCTAAATCTAACACATCAGAAACCCCTACTGCAATATCTGGTTTACTATCTCCTACTTGTTCTCTACATTAACAATTTATTTAATAACATCAACATCGAAGTAAACACAATTGCAGCCTTCACAAATATACAGATCAACAACTGAAATAAACTGAGACAACACAAAGGACACTGTTATTTTTGGACAATCATCCCTAGAAAAACCCAATGTGGGAAAATTGTTGCAACATATATGAAGGTTTTATTATTAAGCAGACTTCTTAATGCAATTAGGGTGCCAGAAATGGCTCACCCTTTAAAGAATATCCTTAACAGTAGTACCTCTATCCGGAGATAAATATTCCGGCAAATCAACAACCAAATGAATAATCCCACAGTGACTCTGGTTGTTCCTTGTGCTGGACAGAGAAAGCTGCTCCAAGCACTCCTCTGGAATTGCATCACCCTCTCCTGGCTGATCTGCTCTTAGTTTGCCCCATAGAACCTCCTCAACACAGCCTCTTTAGCCCAGCGTCAGCCTCTACAGCCCTTTGCATTGTCTGCATCAGCCTCTTAGGCTTTTTGGGTCCTCTGTGTCTGCCTCTTCGGCTTCTGCATCCTCTACGCTAGCCTCCTTAGCCTCTGTGTCAACCCTCCTAGGCTCTACATTACCTCTTCCAACACTTTGTTGCCTCTCCAATATGTATTCTTTAGCCTTGGATTGAAATCCCTTGTTGAACTGCTCGTCACTGCAATTGATCTCTAACTCAATTTCCTCAACAAACCCAGCCTTAGAAAACCGAATTCTTGATCTCTCTTGGTGTGTCTCCAACTGACCCTCAAGCCTCCTTTTCTTATACTTTTCCTGTTAACGATTCAACGACCGAGATTAAGTCCCTAATCAACGACTAAGATTAGATCTGGCTTGATCCTCGTTATTTAGAACTTTCTCACCCATATTATATTAATACACATTGTCCCAACTACCACACCTCAAGGGGGTACCACTGCTACATATTACACATCATGCTCTCCATCCCCTGGAGCCTCGATCAGTTATGAAAAAGAGTTAATCAAAGGCAAAAGGCATATGAATAAGGGTGGAAAAACAAAGGTCGGGGTAATCCATGTACCACGATTTGCTCCCTCCTAAACTCATACCTAGGTGTGGGCTTCCCTTATTATAGTTACCCTTGCACCTTGACATGTGGTATGGATGATTCCCCTCATCCCCACTCATTCCATTATTATATCATTTGCCCCCTACCACTTAAGGGATGTACCATGGACATGCCAACCCCTTTAGAGGTTGAAACCACCTAATAGGGTCCTTAATTAATCCCCTATTGAGCTTGGAGACACTTGTGCATGCCAAAGCCCACTATGGAAGGGCATGCCACCATGAAGTGCCCCATTGATCCCATGACTTGTAAGCTTTATTACTTGATTATTCTAATGACTAGTTGTATTGTAGCGCAAAAGGGATGAATTGGATCTTATGCAGGATTGCAAGTGGGTCTCCATTTGGGGCTTGGTCTCCATATATGGGGTCTTAGCCCCCAGAGGGCCACATTAGCACTTGTAGGGTGAGCATTGAGAGCCATGGGCCTCCATCCCAGCAACGTTCATTGATTGTTCATGTTCCACCTTTTGGATGAGGATGATGCACCTGGTCCACCATGCCCAACCTGCTCTACAATTGCACCATACACTTGGCAGATGTTCAAGGGTGCCTCCATCTTAAGAGGGAGGGCTTATGTCATTACTCTTGCCCTTACAAATTGTCTACAGACATATTTGATCCATTTGGAGACCCATGAGGATGTCCTTGTCCCCCACACCCATTTGGGAGCACCACAAGTTCTTAATTGGAAAAAAAGTGGCCAACCCCTTGTGTCCACTGTGTTTGGAGTCCATTTTTACATCATGGCACCTCTTGGTATTCATTAGGCCTCCTCAAAGGCCCAACAACTCACTTTATTGATCATTCAACCCTCTTGAGAGGCTTATCTTTACAATGTTGAGCTATTTGGTGGGTTTGTCACCAAAAGTTTTGTTATTGTGTGCATTATTTTATTTTAGGGGCTAAATTAGGCCAAATTAGCTAAATCGAATTCATTATAGTGTATAAATAGAAGTGAGATGTTGGGCCTTGGATCTTTCTCACTTGAGAGATTTTCGCTATCCTTCTTTTGAGTGTATAAATAGAAGTGAGATGAATCATTTTGATCATAATCACTTCGATGGATCTTTCTCTCTTGTGATATTTTCGCTATCCTTCTTGGAGGATGAATTTGGATGAATGGATGAATTTTAATGTTTGGATATATTTCATTTTTGCCTTGGAGCTTCACTATTGGCATATAATAGTGATGGATATACTCTTTCTTACATGTAAGTACTCTTTTAATGTTATTCTTTGTTATTTTCTTATGTCACATGCATGCATGTTGTTGTATGAATTTTAATGTTTGGATCTATTTCATGATGATGGATATACTCTTTATTACATGTAAGTACTCTTTTAATGTTATTCTTGTTATTTTCTTATGTCACATGCATGTTATTGGATGAATTTTAATGTTTGGATCTATTTCATTTTTGCCTTGGAGCTTCACTATTGGCATATAATGATGATGGATATACTCTTTCTTACATGTAAGTACTCTTTTAATGTTATTCTTGTTATTTTCTTATGTCACATGCACATTGTTGGGTATTTTCGCTATAATAGGCTGAAATTTATTGCTTTTCTTAGGCGGAATGGTGGAAAAAAATTTTGCGTGTCATGGACCATGTATGAATGAGTGAATATTCCTAGAAACGTTTTATCATAATTTTATCTCAATAAGTCATCATATATTGCAAATCGAAGTGTAAAGACCTTGAAGCAATTGTTTTCAGGCCCTAATGCCATGCGAAATTGTTCTAGAGGCCTCCTTGACTAAATGAATCCATTCCAAGCATTGGAATCTCCTTGACTCCATCTCTCCCAAAGGATTAGGCATTGATCCTCCATCGTTGATCACTCAAAAGCATATTTTTCTCACCTTTGTCTCTTTGTTTCTAGGCCTAGCTTCCGTAGGTGACCTAGGGCATCATTTTTCTCATGATTCATCCATCGTAAGAGTTCGATCTCTTTACCTCTACTGCGATATTGTGTCTTCTAGAGGCCCTTCAAATTTGAAACATTTCCGACGGTAGGATCTTGAGATATTCCATACCCTAGCTTCGAGATTGATTCTTGCCCATGGTTTTCCTTGGCTAGTGACCTCATCGGGATCATTGCATCCCGATTAGTGAAAAAGTCTCCTTTGATCCCCTTCTCTCCCTCAATTAGGTCAAGCGCAACCTTGATTGATTAACTCCACCCCCTTGACCTAACTTTGGGTCCACTTAGTCCCGTGTGGTCCCACAATTTATTGAAGATAATTTCATAAAGACCATTTGGAACCAAGTTTTCATAAGGGTTTCTAGGAGTAGGTCCTTCCTTTACAAGCCTAATTTGCAAACCCTAACATTTGAAATCCTCTTGGCCCTTTTTAGATAGCCTTACACCTTACTTATCAAGCAAGAAAACCATACAATTGAGTCTCTCTTGTGAATAGGCCTCAGGAATCACTCATTATCTCTTCATTGATCCGTCCATCTAGTGATTCCCAACCATACAATTGAGTCTCTCTTGTGAATAGGCCTCAGGAATCACTCCTTATCTCTTCATTGATCCGTCCATCTAGTGATTCCCTTTATACTGGGTCTCCTCCCATCAGTGAAAGTTTGTAAAGAGCAAGAAGCCTTAGCTAAGCTAACAGTGGTCTATCGCTCCATTATTGCCCTTAACCTAGTAGTTGCCCTTTTAGGATCCCCTCCTAGGGCCCCTGCTAGTTTGAGGGGTAACAGAGACCAACGAACTAAGGAATAGTCCAAGTTATGTGTAGTAACATAGGGTAAATTAGCTGCTACAAGACTTAGCTCAATTTGATTTTATAGTTGGATTTGGTTTGTTTTGGAAAAAGTATCACTGGCCTATGGATAATTTGGTTATTGGACAATTAGCCTTATTATTGTGGATTTGAGGAAGCTCCTATTCTTGATGATTATATAAATTATACATGTCTACTGTGGTTGATTTATATGCTATAAGAAACATTTGCTTAAGGAAAAACTTTTGTTGTACTTCTATTGGAAAACACTAGTTTAAATAAGAAGCCCTAAGACACAATTACCTAGGACACTACAGTGGTATCAAAATTGTACACCATGCCAGCTTGTGAGTGCATGTGCTTTGTATGCTTCTAAAGATACTAGCAACGTTCCATTAAGAAAAAAAGGAATAACCATCATTCAACTATGGGAGACAAAGTAGGGCAAGGAGGACAAGGGCCTGGTGATCTTTTGCAAGCAATAATTCTGAAGCAACAACGAATGATTACTATGCTCGTACAAGGGTAAGAGCAAATTGCGCAATGGCAGCAATAAATGACGTAGCTCATTGTCCAAACTATAAATGGTTTAGGTAACAATGGTTTGAATGTTCGTAATAGGACAGATGTTGAAGGGAGCAGCAGCCACAATCCTGGCTCTCCCAATGTTGTTGTTGAAGCAAACAATAGGAGATTAGTGGAAGGAGTCATAGCCACTTAGTTCCCCAATTTCTAGATAATTGGACGACGACAACCGAAGGAGTGGTAGAACATAACAGAATCTTTGATGAATACTTTAGGGAATATGCAGCGTTAGAAGAGAAAACATAAGCAACCCTATCTTTCCAAGAATTCAACAACATCGAATACAGAAATACACCCAAGGGGCAACAGAATTATGATCTAATAAGTAAACTATCCCTCCCTTCTTTTGATGGATCATCTAAATGTTCAGCAAGAGCTTGGGTACAAAAATTGGACACCTACTTCCAACTCAATCATATGCTAAAAGCAGATATTATCCAATTTTCCACACTACATTTGTAGGGAGAAGAACATGAATGGTGGTATCATGGACTAATTACGTTAGGGCATGTGAACATCACTTCTTATGTAGAATTTAGACAAAGGTTTATCGATCAATTTGATAGAAAAAACCCAAATATGCACTTAGAGAGTTGGCAAAACTTAAACAAACAGGATCATGAAGACTCAAGCATATCACAAAATTCAAACAAACTGCATTTATGGTGATAGACATATCTGAAGAAAGACTAATCATGCTCTTCACAAAGGGATTATCCAAACCCATATAGGGCAAGTTTAAGGCATTCAGTCTCGCAAAACTACAGGATGCCATCTATTATGAACTTAAATTCATAAAAATTAATTAAAATATTAAAATATTATTTAAATAAGCAAATGATTAGTTATAATCAATTAATTAACAATTAATTAGTTAAATGAAGAGACATTAGTCCCAAGGGACATGTCTCTCTAATTAGGCATGGTTAATGAACCCTTATTAAAGGAGCACCTCCTCAGCCTTGTAATCATCATTCGAATTTTATCAATTAATTATATATTACATTCAGAAATCATCTGGTGTATTTTTAACAATCAAATAGCAAATTAGAAA
>APFE031176081.1:0-10256 GCA_000404065.3 Pinus taeda
CTATTTACTTCTTAAAAAGTGTACATCAATTGATTTATATGGAGTTTATGCATCATTAAATGTCAGGTTCAAATCGTAAACTATCGCATCTCATTAACGCTGCTCCCACTCAACCCACGACTAGAAAGGACTTTGCAAGGGAAAAACTGCCAGAAAAAGAGGGCCACTCAACCACTGGAAAAAAAAGGGGTCATATGATGGAAACAATACATATTTGTTAATGAATATTAAATATTTACAATTATATAATTAACTTACTAAAATGTAATTAAAAAAATTATATGATAAAAACAAATTGTATTATATATATGATTTGTTAATGGACATTAAATAAACAATTATATATATCTACAATTATATAATTACATTGCCAAAATCCAACATTAAAAATATACAATCCATTAGCAAACTACTTATTTTCTTGGCCATAGGATATTCCATATCATATCACAAACCTCTTATTACACTGTCCAATACATAAAAAAAATTAATTATATATAAATATCTGCAGTTGGAACATCTAACCACGTAACTTGGTAATTCAAAGGTTAATTGCCATATTAATGTTTGCATGGTTTTATGACAGGTGTTACATTTATGTTTCCCCATCCCACTGATATTTTATGAGCGATTATGGTGTTTCTGGCTTTTTCGATTCACTTGTCACTATGCACTATACCTTACCATTAATATCACGTTTCTCCGGTTCTGTGTATTAACTCTATCCCTTGCGAGCTGTTCTTTGGACCGTTCGATTGAGTTTTATGATCTCCATGGTTCTGCCTTGGCTCCGTGGCACACGCAGGGCATCCTTCCCTAGGTGGAAGCCTCGAGATCCCTCTCTCATCAACGGTGGAGAGCTCAATTACTCGATCCTAGGGTTACAATTCCATCAACGAAAAGTATGGCTTCTCGGTGGCTGAGTTGAGGCCCATTTGGTTCTTACGCTTTGCATCTCTGCTCGAGCTCTGCACCTCTTGCGAGCTCTGCTCCTACCATGGTTCGGTGCTTTGAATGAGACGAAAACACTGGCTTAGAGGGCTAGCTTTGTATTATGGGCTGAAAACTTCGAATGGTAAGACACCTAGTTTTTTTTTTTTGGAAATATTTTCTGGAAAAGCCAATTTCAATTTCTGAGTTAGCTTAGATTGTTGCTCTTATTTATCTCTAGGATATGTTATTGACTAAATGTTGGTTCCTTCTGACACAACGAAGGGGATTCAGGCTCGAGTACCTTGGCCTCCACCTTAGTGGTTCTAGCTCTTCTCGGAGGTTAATGTTGCGCACAAACACTCCGAGTAAGTCTTGGTCCGAAAGGTTTGCATATGGTTGTTTGAGGGGACTCGTTTCCTTTGCGTTTTTCTAGGAGTCTCCTTAATTTTTGGGTATGGCCCGGTTGCGTTCGTCCGCTCAGAAGGATAACATCTCTCTGTTGTTTTATGTTTACCTCTTGAGGACTTTCTCGCAGTCAACTTCCTCAGGTTGTGCCATATCTAAATTCTCGGCAGGGCCAACCTGCTTTAGGGTCTGCACAACAGTAGAATGCTAAGTTCGAATTTTCTACTGATTATTATTATGTAACAAACATTCTTCCCATGAGAAAGAACGGTTTAAGCGATGTAATGTATATGTTTTTTTTTTGTTTAAAGTCTCCCACGGGTTGGAGCCCCTTTTCAGTGTTCTGTAAAGTTTATTGATAATGTAATGGATTTTTTTGGTAGCTGAGGTCCCTTGAGGCTATGGTTACAGTTTATCTATCGTTATTCACAAATTCTTGTTATTAAACTTATCATCTTCTCCTATATGTAAGGTATTTTACAACACTCTGCTGGTATAAGGACATGCGCAGACTTCTCTTAGTTCTGCGAGTTTGCTATTGTTCATATCATTCTCCGTATAGACCCTTTTGATTTCCTTCTGCTGTAAAAATGTTGTGTTCTGCTAAGCAATTGAATTTGTTGTGCTAGCCATTGTGTTTTGTTGTTATAAAGATTATTTGCTTGCTATTGCTGGGTGTATACGTTAGGTAATTTTTTGGGTTTGGATACTTGTGAACAAGGTTGCCTGTTATTTTGTTACTCGCCTCATAGTGCGTGGCTAGTTTTTGCGAATTTTAATATGATGGGCTCTGTTAAAAGTTCCCTCCCTAAGCTCCATTTTCAGCTTAAGCCCAAAAGTCTCTTCAGGGTTTGGACATAGGGCCGCTTCACACTTCTGCTCACATCTCTACAGTTTGCCAAGATTTAACTTCTTCGTTCTATCACTTAATTCATTCTTCTCGGAGAGAATAGACTAGAGGGAACAACATAGAACGATGAATTCTTTTTTTAGCCACAGTAGTAATGTTGACAGAGTAAAGCAGTGTTTGTTCACCAGGAGGACCGATCTATTTATTGTTGCGGCTTCCGCCGTGCTTCTAGTTGTTGTAATTTGTGTTTTTGTCCAACATATTCAGTCGAAGAGTAGTCGTATAGAATTTAAAACTTTTGTCAAGGTGATTCGAACATCAAATGAATTTCTCAAAGGAGCTTGCGACAAGATGTCCCACCCAAAGGTCTGCGTTTCAACTCTCGCCGGCTTCTCCGTTGAATCCACGCAAGCAAATCCTCCTCAGGTCATCAATGTTATGGTGAAGGCATTGATTGGCATAGTGGAGAGGACATTCATGGTCAGTTCAAAGCTGACAGGGGAAGTGGCCCCTGGATTAGAATGTGATGCTCTCAAGGACTATCTCGAACTACTGGATATGACAGTCGATGATCTCTCCCCAAGCCCTCTCCAAGTTCAGCTCAAACGCTCCTGGCGATGTGAAGACATTTCTCAACATAGGTCTCACCAATTAAGATACCTGCATGGAAGGATTCGCAACTGCAAATAAAAAACAATATGACTGCCCATGCCCTAGATCCGCCATCCGCTAGGTTTCAGAACGCTTTCGTAGCACAGGCACCCGGTGAAGGCCAGGACAAGAGCCTGGCTCACCGGAAGAAATAGAAACTCCGATGTCTGAAATGTACGCCCATAAAGTTGCGTCATTGTACTCTTCGGGCATCACAACTCTAGTTTTCCTCCTGCGCTCTGTGGCCACTACTTTCCTCTTGCGCTTTGCAGACACTGTGAAGCCAAAAGTAATGAGATTGATACCATGCTGTAATCGGTTATGCTGACCATTGCACAAATCGTTTCCCAAACGAATTTGTAACCATTTTGTAACCATTTTGATCGAATGGTTGAAACTTTTGCAATCGTCTAACATAGGATCCTATGGCGTACAAGGATGACAGGTGGGAAGAGAGGGGAATTAATTTAAGAGGGAATGCCTTACGGCATAATTAAGAGTTTAAATGCATGTTGAATAGTGATGGTCTAATCACACGACCTCAACCTAGTTATCATGTCATGATTTGGCATGAACGACAATCCTCAACAATTTTCATGCCTACCAAAGTCTATTAAACCAACTTTTCTTCCCATTCTATTTGGTCAACTGTTAAACAATAAGCATGAAGTATACACACATGCATTATGTTATGTCTCTGAGCCATGGGTTTTGTACTTCGAAGTGAACCAAAAGGGGTTAAGATTTTGCTGGATTATCCAAAACGTAAGAAATGCACTACAACGTTGGATGGCTTCCATTCATAAAGATGGAACATTTACTTCAACATCTAGGGGAACAAATCATAAGATGGGAATTCCAAAGAGCTTCATGAAGAAGAAGCCATGGGTTTTGTAGTTCAAAGTGAGCCAAAAGGGGATAAGATTTTGCTGGATTATCCAAAATGTAAGAAATGCACGTAAGAAATGCCTACAACGTTGAACGATTTCCATTCATAGAGATGGAACATTTACTTCAACATATAGGGGAATAAATCATAAGATGGGAATTCCAAGGTTGTAGATGTATATGGAAAGTACAAAAAAACTCATCCTTCTATTTTATTTTCATAGAAGTTTAAAGAAAACCCTGGAAATCCAAAATTAAATTTGCCATTATGGGTTAGTGAAAATTCTATTTTATTTTCATATTAGTTTAAAGAAAACCCTGGAAATCTAAAATTAAGTTTGCCATTATGGGTTAGTGAAAATTCTAAGTGATCTCATAGAACTTTAAAGAACCCCAGAAATCCAAAATTAAGTTTACCATTATGGATTAGTGAAAATTTTAGGTGAGCATCAGTTAAAAAGTAAAGGAAAAATTTGCGACTATTCAAAGGGAAAAACGACAACAAAAGAGAAGAAAATGAAGCAAAAAAAGAGCAATCCTATTGTTAAAAAGCAACCCTAATTCACTTGGAAACAATATTGAGGTGGAAGACTTAGAGGAAGAACAAAGTGATGATGATATATTTATCAAAAGCTTGGTAAAACACTTTAAAAAGTCTTACACTTCAAACACGAGTAAAAACAACGAAGTCTTATAAAGTGTTTACCAACAAAGACCATGTTATAGAATCAATAAATTCCACAATTTCAGAATTTGAGGACAATTTTGTATCAGAGCCTATATGATGATGATATATTTATCAAAAGCTTGGTAAAACACTTTAAAAAATCTTACACTTCAAACACGAGTAAAAACAACGAAGTCTTATAAAGTGTTTACCAACAAAGACCATAGACCATGTTATAGAATCAATAAATTCTGCAATTTCAAAATTTGAGGACAATTTTGTATCAAGGCCTATTACAGATGAGCCTATTACAGATGAGTTTGTTGCAAATAAGCCTATTGCAAATAAACTTGTTCAAGATTTTCTCGAGTTTCTTGTTGAAGATTTTCTAATGGAAAACCCACTAGAACAAGAATTATAAAAGAGAAGAAGAATTTAAAAATCAAGATAAAACGACGGAAGAAAATGATTCAAGAATTGGAAATCTAGAATAACCATATTAAGGATGGGAATAAAAAATTGAAAGCCATTATAAAGAAGGTGCCTAAAGAAAAATGGCAACTTAAGAGAGACATATGAATCTTGGTAAGAAAAGAAAAGAAATGCCATCAAAAGTGGCAACATACTCAAATGAGAAACAATAGACTTAACAAAGGAAAAATAAGCTAATACACAGGGTTAATGTCATACTTCCAACTTTTTATTGTGGGGTGAACACCCATGGGGGTTTTTGAACTGGGATTTTTTTCACATAAAGTGCCTTGAGATAAGACCCATTCACCATCAATCCAAACCAATAGTAAAAATAAATAGCTTTAGGCTATAAAATTAGTGCAAATTTCATAACAAGATAGTAAAATTTTAAGAGTTTTATGCCACTCCTATTGTCATTGATTCATGTTAACAATATTACTGCTTAAAGCCAAAAAAATAGTCTAAATTGAAGCTAAATGGTAACAAATTCATTTTTCAATACAAATCACCTCTAATTGTTTTAAAAAACGCTAATATATACTCAACAATTATTTTCCAACAACTCCAAATTTAAATATATAAAGGGTTCATCTTTAACATTCACTTAAAATTTCTTTTTTATCCACACAAGTGGTGATTTATCTACATCCATTTATATCTTGAATAACAAACTCTACTCACATTTTATGAAACTAATGCTTGGTTCCCATTTATGAATCCCTATTCACAAGAAAGCTATGTCCTCCCACATTATCTTGAATAACAAACTCTACTCATGTTTTGACACATTATCTTGAATAACAAACTCTACTCACATTTTGATACTAATCCTTGGTTTGCATTTATGAATCCCTATTCACAAGAAAGCTATGTCCTCCCACATTATCTTGAAAAAAAAGCTCTACTCACATTTTGACACATTATCTTGAAAAAAAAACTCAATTCACATTTTGACACATTATCTTGAATAAGAAACTCTACATTTTGACACATTATCTTGAATAACAAAGTCTATGCACATTTTGACAGACTAATCCTTTGTTCGCATTTATGAATCCCTATTCATAAGAAAGCTATGTCCTCCCACATTCTGGGAAGTTAGAAATAGTAACTATCAAAGGTTTCGAGGATATCAAATTCCTAAATAAAGTTTTTGATGGGAGCTTCAATATCTTGAATAAGGAACGGGTCAAGTTGGAATCCGTTTCGGTTTTCATATTTTTAACCTTTAAAAAAGGTTAGGTGCCATGTCCTCTCACATTCGATCAAGTTTAAAATCATAAACGGAGTTTTCAATGATATCAACGTTCTAAAATATCTCCGTTTTATCATTCTATTCCTTTTCATCATTTTTAACCCTTCAAAAAAATTAATTAATTATTTACAACACATAACTTTAAAATTTTCTAATAAAACCACTCGAAAATATATCTATGATATATAATATCATAATATTATATTTGGAAAACGAGTTCCTGAGCAATAGTTCATGAACACATCACAAACCATCATAAAATTAACCTGCAAAGCTTTAATTTTTATTGAAAGTTCTCTTCATAAGAGTGCCACATAACAACATACTAAAAATAACTAGTAGAACATATTTGACAGTGTATTTAATTGCCAGCTAGCTAAGAATTCAATGAAATGCGTGTTTAGAACCTATTCATTAAAATATATGTCGAGAATTTCGACACCCACCACGTAGACACAAAACAAGGTGAAGTGTAGACTCCTTCTGGATGTTATAGTCAGCTAGAGTTCGCCCATCCTCCAGCTGTTTACCAGCAAATATGAGCCTCTGCTGATCAGGAGGAATTCCTTCCTTGCCCTGAATTTTCGATTTTATGTTATCAATCGTATCGGAGCTCTCAACCTCCAATGTGATCGTCTTTCCTGTCAACGTCTTCACAAATATTTGCATACCACCACAGAGCCAAAGGACAAGATGCGGGGTTGACTCCTTCTGAATGTTGCAATCCACCAGAGTCCTCCCATCTTCAAGTTGCTTCCCAACAAAGATCAATCTCTGCTGATGGTCTTGCCGGTTAGGGTTTTCACAAAGATTTGCATCCCGCCTCTAAGCCATATGACAAGGTGAAGAGTCGACTCCTTCTGGATGTTGTAATCGCGAAGAGTGCGTCCGTCCTAAAGTTTCTTTTCAGCAAAGATCAACGTCTGTTGATCTGGTGGAATCCCCTCCTTGTCTTGGATCTTCGCCTTGACATTGTCAATTGTGTCAGAACTCTCAACTTCCAGGGTAATTGTCTTCTTGGTCAGGGTCTTGACAAAGATCTGCATCCCACCTCTAAGACGAAGGACAAGGTGAAGAGTGGATTCCTTTTTGTTGTTGTAGTCGGAAAGAGTGTGTCCATCTTCCAATTGCTTACCAGCAAAGATGAGACGCTGCTAGTCTGGTGGAATTCCCTCTTTGTCCTGAATCTTGGCCTTTACATTATCGATGGTATCAGAGCTCTCCACCTCAAGGGTTATGGTCTTACCGGTCAAGGTCTTCACGAATATCTGCATCTTTAAATGAAATCAACACAATACACAACCTGCGTAATCACGGAGCATAATTAGAAACCCTGATTAACATTTAAGGCGTAAATAAGCCAAAAAAGCTCCCGAATTTCGCAATCTACACTCGTAGCCGAAATCATCTTTTACAGCTCTTGAGCAAGTTAAATAATTTAAAACCAAAAACAAGAGAGAAAAACGAATCCTCGTGGGATACAAAGACAAGTTAACGGAAAGAGCATAACCTAACAACATCTATATGTCTAAAATCTGGAAGAAAAAGCGGAAGACAATATGGAAAGGATTCGAAACAAAGATCAAAGATAGACAGAATGATCAACTGCATGAAAGACGAAAAAGATAGAGAAAACCGATACCTAAAGGAAATCGAACAGAAGAGAGCAGAACTATCGCGTTCGGAAAATCAACCAATATTGTGAAATGTAATGAAGAAGAAGAGGCGTGTCGCCATATTTAAATGGCAGCAAGGATAAGATGGTCCGTTCGTAAAGGGACACGTGTAGTCGTTCCAAACTGTTTGTTCTGGAATATCTATTGTCAGTGTTGGTGGGAGAAACTATGAGGAACGTGGGTCCATTGAGAAAGAGGCGTGGAAGAGTCGATACAGAGCAGAAGGAGCCTCCACATAACCGTATCGATCTTCGTTGCGCAATTGCTGGGGAGTTATTAACCGCGTGGAGTATCAATCTTCGTCGCGCAATTGTTGGGGAGTTAGTAACCATGTGGAGGTATCCATCTTCACTGTATAGTTGCTGGGAGTTAGTAACTGTTTTTAGCTATTAATCTAACGGTAGAAGATGCTTCTATCGTCTAACATAGATAATCGATGGTCCATAATCGCACATGGTAGCAGTTGGGAGTGTTGATTTCAGAGGGGAACGCCTTACGGCGTAAAAATATTAATATATAAGCATGGTAAAATTAATAGAATTATTAATAATAAGTTTTAAATTTAAAAAAATATATATTAATATATAGGTATGGTAAAGTTATTAGAATTATTAATAATAAATTTCTAATATCATAGATATTAAAAATGTAATACTTATTATTGGTTTTAGTTCATTATTTATAGATAATAATTATGTATTAAAGTAATGGTTTAATATCGAATGTTCATGTGTAGACGGTAGGAGACTGTGTAGGTTTTAAATGCTAATATGAAAAAAATATATGTCAATATTTTTAAAGGTTGTTAAGTACACCAAAAATCACCTCTAAAAAAATTTACAGTGTAAAATTTTAAAAAAATATTATAAATTATAAAAATATATAGTTTATTTTCTAGCAATTTATTTATATAAGATTAGAAAATAAATAATTAAAATCTAAAAAGTATTTTATTGTGAGCTAGTTATCCTAATTCTAGAGAAATCTATATCATTACGCTGTTGAGATATTTTGAAGCGAGTCCTTCTAAAATATGGAGTGTCTGGCTTAAGTGGGATCGTAGTTTAGGACAGATGCTCAATTTTTCTAAATAACTATTTAATATATTTTTGTGTTCATGAAAATGTATGCCCTAGGGGCAGAATTTCTGTAGAAACTAGGCAAAGAAAACTAGAAAGCAAAAAGTAGAAACTCGGAAAAAGGAAGGCTTGAGGAGCGAGGCTTAATCTTCCAATGTAAGTTTTCCTTGTAGAGCTAATAAATTTGCATTATAACACTATTTAACTTCTTGTTTGAATGTGTGCCAAAATTCCTGTCAGTATTGGAATGTATTTCCTGTTAGAGTAATGCGGGTTCAGAGGTGATGGCAGTGCTAGAGAAGCTGGCTGAGAGCGAGCATTATACTGTGACCTATAATTATCTCTTAGCTAGTTTAATAAGATTGCTAGTTGTTTTTAGTGAGATTTTTTGGAAGTATTTTTGGGTGTAATTTTTTTAAATTTTAAAAAAATTTATTGAAATCAAGCTTCATCCCTAACCCCTGCATAATGAAAATTCACTATAAAATTTTCAAAATATTGAATCTATATATACAATAAAAAATCAATTTAAATAACACAAATCTTGATTTCACCTCAAATTTGTCCATCAACCCTAGAAAATCCAAAAACTCACAATAAAATTAACATCAAAGAGTACGACACAGGGTATGTCTCGTTTGATTTGCTGGATCTAAGTGTTGAAATGATAATTTCAACTGCAACAAAAATTAAACAGTGACAGCAAACAGTTTTACCTTTGCGATGCGATGTTATCGCATATCGCAAATCGTGTCCTCGACTTGATTGCCTCCGCTACTTCCTGTGATTTCTGGCGATTGCGATGTTGCGATGCGATCCAATCGCAAATCACAAATCGCAAAATCGCTCCCATATGTTCATTCTCCATTTTCTTTTACGCAGATTGCGATCCTGCGATGTGATTCAAATCGAAAATTGCTCATTTGACCCTATTCAAATCGGTCTCAGCTGTCCAATTGAAATCAACGATTGATGTACAAGCCTGCAGCAAATGAACTTGACGTGAAGTAAAAGTTTCATTTTGAACGCCAGTTTTTTCAGCAAAACAGTAAATGTAATTTACTGTGGGTTAGTAAATGTTGGTAAGATTTTAATTTTATTCTTTTTATTATTCATGGGAGAATGGTATAGCTAATATATGCATTGTTATGTTTTGTGAGTTTTTTTTTAGCAGAGAGAGAAGTGAAAAAAGAACGCCGCAGCATATATGAAAAAAATACACAACAGTGTAAATGTAATTTTCTCTCAGGAATGCACAGCAGTGCAGAGAAGGTTTTTTGTTGTTGAAATGAAATATGCAGCAGCGTGAATGAAACAAAAGATTTTTTACACACAGCAGTGTAAATTTTTATGGATAGACAGAGTAATTTTTTTTTTT